>CM055100.1:39313121-39434632 GCA_029204225.1 Diphasiastrum complanatum | reverse complement strand
TCATTATTATCCTTTGATGTTGTATGTGACAATATATAGCAGCTGAAAATATCTTACAAACTTGAAAGTTAATTTTAGCCTAGATAATTTAATGAGCAGAGACAACATATCTACGATTAAAAGTGGAGACTCAAACCTTGGGATAGGCTATAGGGGCATGAGTGTTCAACCGTTCAAACCAATTTACTAAATTTTAGAGCATGGATATAAGTCATTTACTTGATATCATGCAAATTGCCACTTGCCAAGTCGAATTCTTATGTGTATGCAATAATCAAGCTTGTCTCGTAAGGTGATGTAGTATTTTGGTTGAAAAAAAGAAATCTTTCATAATAAATTTATGAATTTTAAAACTCAAAAAGTAAAAATTGCTATATATACAAAGTTATGTACCATTGGAGAAATAAAGTAGAAAGTAATAAAAATAAAAACTAAATTAAATAAAAGATATTAGCGGCTCTTAACTAAAGACATAAAGCATCAACAAAAAAAGTTATTCAGGTACTTTAAAAAACCATTTGATTAAGTAGCACAAGTGAATCATGGAACTATAGTAGAAATATCTATGTTAGTTACCAATAAAAAAACAAATGCTTTTAACTACCAAAAGTTAAAAACAATCTTCTAGATAGTATAATACAATATTAAGCGTGCACATATTTGCATGTGTAAATAAATTCTTAATTCCTTTGACACAGATGCTTGAATGATGTGAAAGTTGCTTTCACATTTATTGATGCTTACGTTCAAGTTAATTATTTCTTAGACCTTGAAAAGTTAACGTTCTAGTGAAAAGTAATAATTTATGTATGTATATCAGCATATATCACTAGAAAATTATCTCATGCGTTAGCCACTATACTATCTAAAACAACCTTGGAAATATTATAATCTATTCAAATCTTATATTCACAATTATATAGTCCAATACTACATACAAATAAATGTGTACTTTATATGCTAGACAATAATTTGAAGTATATTTTAAAATTTCTAAAAAAAAAAATGTGGGACAAAAATTTGACAAGATCATTTTGATATTTTCGCAAATTATGTATTCGTTAATTTTTGTTTTTTAACCAAATTGACCAAAATTAGTTTGATTTTAAGTTTGTTACTCATCTTGTAGATATATTGCTAAAGATAAACATTGTTTGAGAGAAAATATGCATTTCATAAACGCAACAAAACAATGTTTCTATTTATAAATAAAGTAGACAAGCTAGAATTTGTAACCAAAAACTGTGCTGATGCACACAAAAGTGCACTGTGAATTCCTTTGATGCAAGTGTTATTGGGTGGGCCTTGGCATTTTGTAAGTAGATATTTTGAAAAACCTGAAGTACCTAGAAAAAAAAAATTGTGAGATTTGCAAGTTATCAACAAAATCTGCCTTGTAAAATATTTTAAGATGCAAATGGATTTATAGACTTAGATACAAAGCTGATAGAAAGATCGATCGATGGAAAAGCTCGATCGACCAAGGGATCTTTCTCATATTCCCCAACATTGACTTTATGAAAAACTTTTAGTCCCTTACTTCCATCAAACTTCTATTAGCATTTGCAACTGCAATAGATATAGAAATACATCAAATGGATGCTCAACCAACATTTTTGATAAACATATACATGACTTAGTTAAAAATTTGAGTTTTTGTCATAGCAATGGAAAATAGGTTGTTAGATGCCTATTGTAAGAATTTCAAAAGTGTTGTCTCGATTCATGAATTGAATTGATCCCACGTTGATCAAATTACATATTATTTTGGAGCTTCCTAAAGAATTTTAACTTGAAGTATGGCATAACCAACTACAGAGCTCCAATGATGCACTTTGCTTTGCAAAAATCTTCGATGATACCCATTCTGTTGCTCGAAAGGAAAAAGTATGCCCAAGGCTAAGATTAAAAAAAAATTAAGAAGCAAAGAAAGAATAAGATGGACACGAGTTTCCAAGGCAAAAAAAAACTTGTTTTATGTACCTTCTATTACAAAGAACTTGTTAATTGTTGGTCAACTTATGGTTAATTTTGTCCTTCTTGGTGACACGCACCTCATGGATAGTTCTTCTCTTTGTATTCTAGCATGTGTGCAGGCTGTCTATTCTCTAGAAGATATGGACAATGTGGAATCAACACATTTTTGGCATCTCAACGACCTCCCTTTCGGCTGCTACTTGCGCTTCAGTTTGCATTTCGTAAATGTTGTTCAATTCCTGTCTTACTGCCTCCTTGCATGGTGTGCATATGGTTCTTATCATCCATATGTTTACCTTTAACCCTGCAAAGAGTTGACTAATTCACCTTGTATACCTGAAATTTTTGTGCTTACATTTTGTGAAAATATACTAGGTTACTTTACAAGAAAAATATATACAATAGAAAATCTAGTACCATTAAGTTCCATGCTAGGAGCGAGATTTGGAAATTGATGTGTATAACGACCTTTCCTAGCGGTCATGAGGAGCGATATTGGACATGTTGCATCATCCGGTTGGCTGAGAACAGCCATATTCTGAGCCACAACAAGGGTTGTTTTTAATCTCCACCGTAATTTTGCAATTGTTGCGTATGGTATTCGCCATGCAACGATGGGCTACTTGCTGTAGCCACCCTTGCCGCTCCAACAAAAGAAAGTTGAAGGCCAGTCTTTTTTTGGAGCAATCTAGATTTGAAGCAGATTAGCAACTACAAAAATCCAACACTATCTATTTCTTGGATCAGGTACAAAATCTCCACTTCATATACAGGCATGGGCACAACTTCTGAACCATGAAACTGCATGTGAGGCAATCCATGTTTCTTTGCCTCTCAATTCACATGGAACAAATCCTAAGTCACATGCTCGGACACTAAGCAATCCCTATCTTGCATGCATCTATCTTGTCTTTTGCATGCCTCTCGAGTACACAAGTCTCTCTTTCATATTAAAAGGCCACATTGGCACATTTTTCTTAAACGACTAAAAAATGACTACCAAGACAGACACACTTTAAAACAGTTATAGTCTCTTCAAAAACTTTAAACATCAACTTTAACTTTGGCTTCTTCACAAATTTGATCAACTAGAACACCTTCCCAAGGCCTTGCAAAGGTCATATTTGCAAAGCTCTGAAGCCTAGAAAACATGTTATTGTGAATAAAAGTCATCATTCACAACTGCAACTACGTGCTCACAAGTACTTTAAGTTTCTATGGGTCTTACTAAACTTGAAGCATGAATGCCAGCCTGCATTCTGGGAAATCCAATTACAGTTGCCCATAACGTGCTGCTTTTTTTAGTTTTTTGGTTTTTTGATGTTTTACATGATTTAGAGTGTTTGTGAAAAAATTTAAGGATTCAAAAATATTGGTATTTGAATTTAGATCAGATTTGGAGGTTTCTTCATTTTTTATTTTAAGAAAAGATTTATAAAAAAGCGTTCCAAACAGCAACAAATGTTACATATTACAAATATTTTATCCTGTCAGCGCTAGACCCAAGTACAAAATTCATTTATCAGAGCTCAAAATAGAGAAAATAATCCAGCTCATGCTTAATGGATCATGATCTCATAAAGAGGATAAATCAAAGTTTACAAATTCTAATTCCATTGTGTCTCTAGCTGTGTAGATAAAATTTGTATTCAAACTATAGTATTCAGTATCCCATCTTTCATTGAAGCTCTTTAACAGACATCCGCAATGCCCACCAAGATTCTTAAGCATCATAAACCTGCAGCATAAGATTGACACTTGCTGCCCTCTATAGAATCTGATGATCATACAGAGCTCCAAAAAGCTCCAGAGGATGAGAATTCGCATATAATAGACTTTGATAACAGCCCATCAAATGAGAATTCTGCAATTCGAAAAGTAAGATTGTTGTGAAATTCACACCAGAGCAGCTGCTGCCTCTTGAATTAGAGGCCTTGTAGCATGCACAAATGATTCAGCAACCCGATGCTCTTCTTCCCAAGGCTGAAACGTTCTGCCCTCGGCCATGTGCCTCACAAAAGGCACAAACCTGCGCCAATTGTCTGGCTGAAACATGCTTTCGCTCATCCTTAGAAAGGTGAAACTGCACATTGGTTCAAGAGCTGTGTCTGATCGGCCTTCTTCCTTCACCTGTAACCTGGACTGGATCACAATCTGCTCATATGCTCCATCATCAAATCTTGGCAGGGCATTTTCTCCTGCAAGAGCTATCCCTGCTTTTCGGCTCGCTTTCACCACCTGACTCAAGAGTCTCTCCGGACTGCAAAGGGCCTCGGATGGTTGTTCAAAATCTTTCATCTCAAAGCAAGTGAAGTTGAAAGTAACTCCATGCCTTCCAAACATTCTAGCAATTGGCAGATACCCATCTCTAAAGCGGGTATTGTAATACCCCGCAGTCAGCTCTGGTGGATGAGAACGAGTTCCATAGTGCCAATGAATGCCTGCAATCTTGCCTGACAAACAGACTCCTGTTCCACGGAAGATGGCTTCAGCAGCTGTGAGGATCCTCTCCCCGTGATCAAGTAGAAGTCCTGAATACCACTCCAAGAAGAAATTTCCATAGGAAGAGTTCCATGCCCCTTCCCGGCGGAAAAAACCTGCATCTTCCGGCCACTGATTGTAATGTCCAGCGTCATGAGGTCCACCCAAGCCCCACTCAGGTCTACCTGCAGCCTCAGCATTTGCTTTCAAGCTTGCAAGCATGTACTGCACAAGTGTAGAAACTCATGTCAGCTTCAAATGCGATGATGACTAAACAAAAACCTCAACTACATTCATACAAGAACGAAGACATATTCAGCCATATACGATGATCACATGACGCCTAACTATAGAGCTCTGATAGCCTAATGTTATATTCAGGCCTGTCAGGGCTGCCTTCTCAGCACTCTCAATGCATGACTGTTAAACTGAAGGCACGTCCATAAGCAAAGGATTGTATTGGAATTTGGGGCTTTCACAACTTTAGCGCTACTATATGCAATAAATGCTGAGGGGTTTTGAAGAGACGCATGTACCTTGTCATAGCACTGAAACTCCCCGTTTCCAGGAAATCTCCAAATGCCATCTCTCTCTGGATACGAAGGATATCTCATCTCCCCGGCAGGTCCAAGCCCAACTTGAACTTCCTGTGAGCAGGCATTCATTGAAGATTGTTAGAAATGGTTCTTATCAAAGTTGAACGGAAGGTTTGAAAGCTATATCAAGAAGCAAACACCCTTCTATCAAGAAGAAAAATTTTCTTTAATTGAATTAAGCGAAATCTGGCAAGCTTAGTACAAAAGCATGGAAGAGTTCTTCATTGAAGAACTTACAACGATGGTATCTCCAAACATGTCCTCGAAGTTATCCCGGAAGCTCCTCATGAAATCAGAGTAAACTTGAACTGGAGTTCTCCCTCTGAGTACAGGAATAATATCACAGCCCAACGACAGATATTCGTAGTTGCGCCGGCCATCTTTATCGGTATAAACTAAGTCAGGGTTCTTTTTTATCTCCTCAACAATCCACTGAGGTAAAGGAACACTGCAGCCATCAATCATAAAACAATCAGGACATGAAGGAATCCTCGCTATAAATTTACCAAACAGCAAATACAATAACTGAAAACACACTGCAAGGGGATTTAGAGGCATACAAGCAGGAGTCGCCAACATTGCCCCCGCATTGATGGAATGACATAACAGCTTGCACTTTCAAGCCATGCTTTCGAGCCATCTCCATCAACTCCCTGTAAGCAGACCATCTGTACTCTCTGGGCCGATCCTTCTCCACAACACCCCACCAAATGTCCATCATAACCCCCTCCACACCTGCGCTCTTCAGTGCCAGAAGGCTAGCATTCAATGCCCGTCGCTTCGTAAGCTGATTGTTCGTGTTGACGCTGTCCAAAGGTAACATGACGAAAACAGGAACACCCCCGCTTCTGCCCCTGCTTGTAGGCGTTTCATGGAAAGGATATTCTTTCAAAAATCTTTTCTGAGTTGAAGGGGCTTCGACATCCGACTCCCGCTGAGAGAAAAAGTTGACAGACAGGCCGTTCTCTGCTACACAATGCGCTCTGGTTTCATTTTTGGAGCTGCAATGAGGCGCCTTTCTCCACCATTCTTCAGAAAATGAACAGGACATGGAATTGAAAGACGACATGGGAGTAGCGTTAGGAGAAATTTCTAACTCTTTGGAATTTCTCTGAATACTTGCTCTGACCTTCACTAGTCTGGGTCTCCGATGAGAGGGCACCACAACTCGATAATCCGGCCTAGAGCTCGTTGAAGCCTCGGTCTGCATCCAGGAGAGATTTCCATTTGTTCCAAAAAAGGAGCTGTGAAGATAGCTTGGTTGGCTAGCTAGTGAAGCTGCCATGCCGATTAGAGCCTTCAATGAACCACCAGGTCGGTTTCCTTTCCAATTTCTCGGAACAAAGGTCTTTGTGATCGTGTCAAAAACACCAGAGTTGAAGAGATGAAGCACTTGACGATGACAGAAGCTTTGAAACAAATATTCCGAAAAGGATGGCAAAGTCAAGGAAAACTTAAAAAGAACAGGCTTTCAGAATTAACTGCGCAAAAAGTACTGGCAGCGACAAGAATTTTCAGATGAACACCGCTTGGAAAGCCACTCAATAGTTTTTCAAGACGAAGGAAATAGCGTGTCAGCGATGGAAAGCCTTGTCAGAATGTGCCAGAAGAAAACGTATCAGGGCAATCAACTGCAGCGCTGTACGTGTAGTTGAAAAAGGAAAGTACTCCCGTAAGCAATTGAATACAAGGGTATACTCTTGTATGTTTTACGGAGAAACGAAGATGGAGAGATCTCGCCAAGAAAAACTCAGCAGCCAAAGCACAGGCAAACCGAAGATCAGATACCGTTGTCGATTAGCAAGGCTCCTCAGAATCAGCGTGCAGAGCATCCAATCAAGAAAAACACAATAACATCCGCTTTTGGCACCAGAAAACAAACACGGGCAAACTTGTTGCAAGGCAAAGCAGAGGCAAGCATACTTATGAAGAAAACCCAGACAGAAGCAAGCTCAATGGTCGCGTCAAAGGCGTAGCAACAACCCACACCTGTCTCTCAGACTCCCCACACCTTTCCTTTCATCCACTCTGCTCTTCCCCACACCAACCCCCCTTCCAAACCCAACTCATTTTCATTCTAAATTTTTCCCGATCCACAAGCTTGGGCTACCGACACCTGCAAGCTACTCTCATATAGAATACTAATTTTTGCAGCTGCTTCCTGGCATTGCCTTCATCAGACCTCTCTTTCCCACCTCTTCCGCCATTTTTCAAACCCTTTCTTCTTCATCTTTTTATTCAAACCATACATTTCCGCATCAAATCTTCCCAATACCAAAAACAGTGAACAATAATAGCATATTCACCATGGAATTCCTTCGCCTTTTTTTCTTCCGCCATCGCCAGAAGCTCGAGCTAGAAACGACCATTCTCCTCCTTGATTACTGGCACACTACGATCTCGACCCCGCTACCGTTGGATCTGCCCCTAATCATTCAGATTTGACCACGTTGCATCGCTAAACCATTGACATATGGCCACGTTGCATCGCTGAGCCATTGACATACCCCCAACTGGCAGATATGACGCGTGGCTAGAGTATAAGCTGACGCGTGTACTCTATATTGCGTCATTAGGGCTCGTCATTGGCCCCCACCACCAGGATCTCCGCCTGCGTGGCACGTTACCGACACCGTTCATTGTTTCCAGATCTGGGCACGTTTGCATCTTTGACCGTTGAGAAATCTCCAAGTGGCGGAGATAAACACGTGGCTAGCATCCAGTGGCTATTGCCCCATACGCTGGTCCAATCCCATCATCCTAAAGACGTAGGACAGGGACAAGGCCACGACGATGACGACAACGACTAAGCTTCATGGCCATCCATGAAGATGGATGTGCATACATCCATGCACCCATTCAGTCTATTTTTCTTCCAAGGGTGTCATCACATTTTCTGCCTAGCAATGTTGATTAGTTCTAACTAACATTTGTCGTTGGTTAGTGTTAACACAATAGAGTGGTTTTTTAGCTCTCCTCACCGACTCCAAAGGGCATGGTCAATCCTCTCATGGTCTTGTTGGTTCTCCTACTCACCTCTAGTATTTGAACATTGCTTAACATTGATCTCACCTAGAGTATAAAACGGGTTGTTGTTCTCTTGCTAGTTGCCCTTCCAATAGTTGCTCAGTTCTTCGTTGGGCAACGCACTTGTTAAGAACATGTTGACAAGAACCGGGACCCCAAACACCCGTTATCACCTCTGACCAAATGGAGATAACCTCAACTGGAGCAAACCCCCAAGCCAATATAGGAGCTTGTCTTTCTTTGAGATATTGTATTCAATGCGCAATAATAACAAGAGGGGCCAAACTATTCCTCAAAGGAGAAATTTAGTCATTGAGCCCCCTCTTGTATTACCAAGACGGTACTTTCTCGTTCCTACACCAATACAATGGGGCATTCCCATTCACCCCAAGCTCTACATTCGCACTTGTACTCTTCACCCATTCGACTATATTGCTCAAAAGACAAAAGTCTCGGGCCATTTTTTTTTTGGCCACAAGGCAAAATAAAATAAGTATGGCCTTTGGACAAGCCCTTTTTCACCTCCAAGACTTGGGCAAGGGATCTACCTTAAACAAATGGAGCTCCAAAATAACTAGCAAAGACTTTCTTTTGCAAAATACATTTCTCAAAAAAGAGGTGGGATTATTTTTTGCACCCTAGACATTATTATCAAACCAAATGTGAAATAAATAAATAACTTCAAATGCCCTTTATATATTCATGACTATTGCATTATTGTGGTTTAGGTTGCATTGCCACACCCCATGCAGGGGACATTGTCTGTCTATATTACCACATGAAGAAAGGTTATCAACATTATTTGTTTTATTGCTGAATACAAAAGGCATACTTTTAAGGTATGTCCAATTAATCACATTGGTCTACATTCTTTTTGTTCTCTAGTTCTTTTCTCTTAGCAAATTGGTATCTTTATCATTCTAGAAGTATATCTGGCGGAGGTCATGGTTCAAGGCCATTCTGTTGAGGGTGATAGCCCAAGGCAACGAATGGCCCTAACGTAAAAACAAAATCCATTTTTTTTTTTAACCTTATCACTCGCTAATTAACATCCTAACCTAGAGTTCAAATTCTGATCACAAATTTGCAACAGAAAATGATCAACTCATGAGCACCAAACCACAAAATTGCAAAGCTCTAGAATTTCACGCTCTTAATTTTATTCCAAACATGAAACAATACATATGCACATTTTTTGAGGCAATCCTTGCATGACGCACGTTGTTGCTGGCAAGACATTTGCTAGGGGTAGTCTGCTTATCATGGTCAATTGGTCCTAGTCTACTAACTAGACCTCCAACCCAACAAACTTAACAATTTTACTTTTACGCTAATACTCCCTAAGTAGTAGATCTAGCTCTCAAAAGTATATATACCACGTTAAAGTTAAACAACTTCAAACATAAAACGCTTTTATCTAAATTTATCAAAGTTTCCTCTCACAAGTGGCTTCGTTGAAATTGGTCAAAGGTACAAATTGGTCGAATTGTTGAAATTGGTAGGATTGGTCGAACTAGTTGAAATTTATCAGGGTCGAAATTGTCTAGGTGTTGGGATTGTAAGGTCTGTGCATCGAGACACAGGGAAAGGAGAGGGGAATCCTCGGTGCATGCAACTACATCTATCGTATTCAGACTGGTTTTGATAGTTCGAGGTCTGTCCTACTTGATCACAACTTTGACACAATGAGATTGCCTGTGAGAAACATACGTCCTCAAAATATCTTCCATAGTTTGATTAGTCCTTTCTGTCTGGCCATCTGATTCAGGATGATCAAAAGAACTTAAACTCAATGAAGTTTCAAGTTTATGGAATACTGCTGACCAAAAGCGACCTGTGAACTTAGGATCTCTATCACTAACAATGTCACTTGGCAGACCATACAACCGAAATAATCTTTCAACAAAGATTTGGACAAATTTAGAAGCCTTTATACTTGACTTGACTAGTATGAATGCAGCTAACTTAGTTAACCGATCCACTACAACCCAAATAGAATCATTTTGTCGTTGGGTCTTCGGAACTACAAAATCCATAATGTTTTCCCATTTCTTATCAGGGATATCTAACGGATGCAACAAACCACCAGCCTTATGGTGTTCAACCTTTGCTAGTTGACAGGGCTTGCATTTAACAACATATGACTCGACATATGGCTTGAGCTTTGGCCAATAAAATTTTCTTTTAACCAAGTCCAGAGTCTTGTGTATACCGGGACAAAATCTTACGTTTGAGCTCATCATCACCAGGTACGCAAACTTTCCCATTTCGAAATAGTAACCCATCTCAAATGGTGAACTATTCCACAATCTTCTTATCTTTTTTAGTTAGTTGAGTCGCCTGTGTTTCTGACTCAACACTGTCCACATTTCTTCCGATCTGAACAATGTTCCAAATGTGACCAAAATGAGAGTCTGACTCATATTTTCTTCTCAGCAAAAGATATAGATCCGTAGAAATCTGGGTGAATGACAACTCGTTCAGTTCACCGATTTGACTAAGAGCATCTGCAACTTGATTAGAGATGTCTCTTATGTAACAGATTTCATGATTTAATGGATATTTATTTTTTACAGTCACTTTATTAAGACCCTTGTAATCCACACACATCCGGAAACCTCCATCTTTCTTCGCTTTAAGAAGAACAAGAGCACCCCATGGTGATTTACTAGGTTGTATATGTCCCATCCTCTAATAATTTTCTATTTGATTTGAATCTCTGTCTCCTCTTTCTGAGAAAACCTATAAGGTTGGCTAGAGACAGGTTGACTCTCTGGAGTTAGCTCAATCTTGTGGTCTACTGATCTAGACCGTGGTAAACCATGAGGTAATTCAGAAGGAAAAACATCCCTAAATTCATTTATGATCTGTTTTTTCACTACTTGTTCATAATCTAAATTTATTGAGTTAAGAATTGCTGAGAATTCACAACCATCTAGATTCATTTCAGGAACATCCACAACTAGAATAGCACATATTGAAAAAACTTCATACTCTAAATAATCCAATTCTTCCATTTCATTAACTATAGAAATCTGATCCAACGGACGTACAAAATTATTGTCAAATAATGTAACTACCTTATCACCCTCCTTGAAAGTGAGAACATGCTTCTCAAAATCAATTAATAGAGAAGGCGATTTACTAAATAACCACTCGTAACCTAAGATTAAATCAGTGCAGGCTAGATCTAAAACATAAAAACTAACTAATTTCGTGTGTCCTTGCATCAAAACTGGGAGCTTTGGGACTTTTACGTTCCAAGTCTCCAACTCTGCTTCTGAAGCTAGATAAACTTTATATCTATGATTGTTGGCTTCAGTTTCCAAGCTAAATTTCTACACAAGATGAGAATTAACAAAATCATGAGTTGAACCATTGCCCAATAGTATACTCACTTCTTGATCTTTAATTGTGCTAGTTAAACAAAAGAGTTCATTAGGCAAGAAAGAAGTAATACTGAAAGAACATTCACACTCATAATCAGTCAGGTTAATTTTCTCCATAAATTTGAGACGGACAATATTAAAATCCAAATTATGGGGTAAAAAACAATGATGGGCTCCTGCAATCCAGTTTGAAGTCATCCATGATGTGAAGTGTGATTCCCAAGAGCCTCCCATCATTGTTGCACAAAAATATAAACGAGCAACCGACAACTGATCTTTGATATTCTCTGAGGCCATCGGCTTATTTGGATCGAATGCCAGAGGAGGGAGACAATCATCCCATCTGGTTGCCACTGATGCCAACAGAGTTAAATCAAATAGTGCCGATTGTCGCACTGTCGGATTTGAAGAGTGGACATACTCTGTTTGGTACACTTGTAAATATTGGAATGCATGCTATCAGTAGATAAATTTTCGTTGTTGTTTTATTCAACATTATCTGTTGTTTTACAAGTTTGAATTTACAATAGATCTGCAATAACGATCTAGAATTTGGAAGAGAATTAGACCGCAGTGAGTAGCAGTAGCTACTCTTGTCCAATTGGCTCTATGCGGCCTTCATCGCGAATTGATTTCGCTTTGTTTTCATTTTGTTTCGAACTGTTTCGTTTCGTTTCGGTTCAAACTATTTTCTTCCTCCCATCAGTGGTGTTAGAGCTTGAACGGTTTCGTTTCGTTTTGGTTCGCTTCGAGATCTTTTCACATCAGTGGTATCATATCTTTGTCTGATTTCTTCAGGCTCTGGCATTCATTAGCAGCATTCAATCAAAGATCTGCACGATCCTTGATTCTTTATGATCAAACTTCCTAGCATGGAAGGTGAAGACTTCTCTCAGAGCCTCCAAGATGGTCGAAGACAGAGCCAACAACGACAAGAACCCAGCAACTTACTTGTGTGCTGATGTTTGTGCGACATCAACTTCAGACACACAAGAGATAATTCTTGATTCAGGTGCAACGTCACACTTCATGGCAACAAGGTACATGATCATTGATTATCAAGAATCAGAGTCCTCCAGATATATAATCTTGGGAGACGGTTCCAGACACAAAGTCAGCAAAACTGGAGTGTTGTGGTTAAGCGCCAAAGGAAGAGACAAAAGTCTCGACGACACTCTATACATGCCCACTCTTCAAAAGGACCTACTATCTGTTGCTAAGATGGTAGATGCAGGATTAAGAGTCACCTTTAAAGGTGATACCTGCGAAGTGGTTGAAACTGCAACCACTCAGCTTGTCACGATAAGAAAGCGAAAGGGTAACCTGTATCATTTCAGGATCCGAGTACCTTCAGAGCAAGCTCACTAGATCAACGAATTGATGGATATTACATGGCATTGGAGGCTGTATCACATAAATACAGTTGTTCTATACAACGCTAGCCAGACTTGAGCATTCACTGGTGTCAACATCAAAGATGCAGCATGCTTGAAGTCCTGCGATGCCTGTAACAAAGGCAAGATGTCACATATACCATTCACCAAGGACTCTTTTAGAATGAAAGAACTCTTGGAACTGGTACACTCTAGCATCTGTGGACCATTTGATGTGGTCTCCTTGGGAGGTTCAAAACACTACATCACTTTCATCGACGATTTCAGCAAGTTTGTAGCCGTGTATTTTATCCACAACAAATCAGAGGCCCTAGACAAATTTATAGAGTTCATGAATTGGATTGAAAAATGGACTGACAAGAAGGTGAAGTAGCTGAGAACAGACAGAGGAGGAGAATACATCTCCAAATGCTTTGCTGAGTTTTGCACCAGCAGAGGAATACTTCACTTGAAGACTATAGCCTACACACCACAGCACAATGGTCTGGCAGAGAGGAGAAATTGGACTCTCATGGAAGCTACGAGATCCATGATGGCCTATTCAAAGGCATCAAAATTCCTATGGGCTAAAGCATTAGCTACAGCCAACTACCTAAAAAAAAGGACTGGTAGATCTAGTGTTGCACATACCACGCCACACGAGGTATGGTGGGGCAACAAACCAAGTCTGACACATGTGCGCATTTTTTGGATGCGTTGCATACGCCCACATTCCAAATCAGAAAAGAAAGAAGCTGGATGAAAAGGTGGAGCATGGATTCCTCATAGGATATGATGTTCATTCATCATACTACAAGATCTACATGCCTGCTGATAGTAGATAGATCATGACTATCAGAGATATCAGATTTGATGACTCAAAGACAATGGCTGATGGAGATCCAGTTGGCTACAAAATCTTGACCAGAGGATACTATGACCTGCCGACATCTACATAGGGAACGGCCCCGAGCACCCGGAACAAGATGCTCAAATTCCAGATGGACAGAGTGACTATTCAGACGATGAATAACAAGATGCACATCCTATGCCCATGACACTTGTTACTCACCGCAATCCCTCACCGCAATCTAGCAGTCAACAAAGGCAAGGCCATCGATCTGACTACGAACTCTCCAAGAAGATCCACGAGGAAAAGAAGAGCATCTGTCAGATTTGTACCTGACAGTTCAGCCTCTATATTAGAGGAGTTTTGTGGATTCGGAGGAGAATCTCAAACATATGAGAAAGCTATCAGCTGTCTAGATAAGGACAAGTGGATTAAAGCAATGGAAAACGAGATGAATTCCATGGAGCAGAACAATGTCTCGAATCTGGAACCATTACAAGCAGACAAGAAGACTGTAAAATGCAAATGGGTTTTCAAATACAAGTATGAACCAGATGGCAACATATCAAAGTACAAGGCCAGATTGGTAGCAAAAGCTTTCTCTCAGAAGTATGGAGTTGACTATACTGAAACTTTTTTCCCAGTCGTAAAGCATTCGTCCTTATGCCTACAGCAGCATACAGTCTCAAGATCCACATAGTGGATGAGAAGGCCACCTTCCTACACGGCGAGTTGAATGAAGAGGTCTATATGGACCAACCACCAGGATTCATCTGCTCACGCTTTGCAAACTACACCTGCCGAATGCAAAGAAGCATATAAGAATTGAAGTAGTCTGCCAGGCCATTTGGTATAAGAAAAAAAATCACACTCTCAGATCCTTGGGATTTCAATCATTGATGGCCGACTACAATGTATATACAAAGGTCACAAATAAAAAATCATAATCATAGCAATCTACGTTGATGACACTTTGATTCTGTCCAGAAGCGACGAGCTGATTCCTCAGGTAAAGCATGATATTTCACAGTATTTTGAAATATTAGACCTAGGGGAATCAAGATGCTACCTAGGATTGCAGATTTATAGAGATCTTGACGAAGGGAAGTTGTATCTTCACTAGTCAAGATACATCCAAAAAATCATTGATGATTTTCAAATGACAGACTACAAGAGAGCTAATATGTCGATGGTAGCTGGAACAATTCTGACCAAGCAAGACTGCCCGCAGAATACAGAAGAGTAGGAAGCCATGCAGAACATGCCCTACAGGAGATTAATCGGATCACTCATGTACTTGGCAGATAATACACGCCTTGACATTGCTTATGTAGTTTTAGGGGCTATTTCTCTCAACGTGAAGGATTCCAGAACAAATCCTACAATGATGCAAGCTGGGCATCCCTGAAAGATGACTGCAAGAGCGTATCAAGAGGATGCACAATAGCAATCGGTGCAACTGTGATATGGATCAGCAGGAAGCAGACCGTGACTACGCAATCATCCTGCAAAGTAGAGTATGTTGCAATAGCCAAGATGGCGAACAAACTTACATGGCTCAAGCAGTTCCTTGACGGCCTGAGAGAGAACTCCAACGAGCCGCTGCTACTTTTCATGGATAACACATCCCCCATTCATCTGAAAAAGGAACCAGTGTTTCATTCCAGAACAAAACACATTGCTATCAGATATCATCTGATAAATGATCTGGTTGAGAAAGACAGACTGAAGACATAGTTTATTCCAATGAAACAGATGGTGGCTGATATAGTCACAAAGCCTCTTGACAAGGCAATCTTTGAGAAGCAGCGTGCAATGTTAGGAATAAGAAAAATACCAGCTTTGAGAGGGAGCTGAAGAAACTATTAGTTTCTATCTTTCAAAGTCTTAGTATTTCTCCTTAGTTTTTCCTTTGTTGTTTTTCGCTACTGTGCATTTTGAACTATGTTTCACACAGTCTGCATTTTTGAATTGTTTTGTCGCACAGTTCGCATTTTTGTGTCATGAAGAAAATTCAACATTAGGCCTAAAACACTTAGAAAATAATTCTGGCAACTATTCCCGACACTGTCGCATTTTTTGCATTTTTGCGAAAAAGGAGACACTGTTATTAAAATGCCTAAAAACATTTTTGGGCCTACCTTCGCCTTTTTCAGGAAAAAACGAAGGTGCCCTTAAAAAGACGACACTGCCCTTAAAATCTTAAAAGGGTCTTTAAGCAAAAGACGTAGGCCTACAACGTGAAGGCACTGTCCAACCGGACAAAAGACAGCTAATGCACGAACAACAGGAGAAGCTCCAATGACATGGCACGACACAAAATTGTTCGCGACATGAAATTCTTCGCCCTCCAAAGGACCAGGAAGATCAAGCAAGTACTATGTAGTACATCCTCCTGATCTGATATGATGGCATCAGCATAAGAGCGTTAGGACGTGTCTAATCCGCCGCTCTTGTAATCTGAGATTAGTTGTAGATCATTTAATCTCTCTAATCAGATTTGTTATTCTGAATATATGTATTGCTAGACGTATCAAGACTGTAAGGAAGATAGTCACGGACATAGAGTGAATTTACAGATTAGCAGTAGCTAGTCGTACTTCGTGAAAGAAAACATCTTTCTCACGCCAACGCGATGATCTGGAAAACAGACAACGCTCAAGAAAGAAATTATATAGTTCTGATATAGAAGAGTTATAAGCATTCTATTGATTTGAACTTGCTAGATTTTGAATCCTACTATCATTTTTGTGTCAAAATCATGGAAAACAAGCCAAATTTGGCCACAAAATAGCCTAGAATCCAAAAGCATGGAAAGATTTAACATGCAATCTGAATTTCAACTACTTCCAAGTGAATAAAATTGTTGGAAATTTCGGATCCTTAACTAGTTTTGAGTTACACATGCTAAAACTCCCTAAAAGACAACCAAAATTGATTTCCTAACACAATTCTCCATAAACTACAATGCAATTGAGAGAGATATAGATCAATCAAATTGAAATTGGGAAGATCCACCAACTTGCAACCTTGCTCCTCTCCTTGGATGAGAATACTAGTTGATCTCCATCAAGCTCCAATAAAAAGCACCACCTCTCCAAGCTTGTAAGCCTTGTTCTAATACCACTATAATGGAAGCTCCTTAGTTCCTGCTTACAAAATACAAACACAGTGGATAAAACACTATGGAGAAACCACCCAACCAAGTAGAAGCATCCAATCAAACTCTAGAAGCTTCACTCCCAAGCCAAGGAACAAGAAGCATGAATATAGAGTGAGAGCCTGGCAATGAGTAGGGCGAGTTTGGCCTCAATATATAGAGCCAAAAGCAACCTGGGCACATAGCCATGCATAGCCCTAAGTTTCCTATACATAGATTCACCTAGAATAGAGTCCTAAGTATGGACCAACTATTCATAGAATTGCTATTGATAACTCTACACATGCATATACCATCTCATACCTTGTCTAAACTCCATTTAATGTGTTCTGGGCCTCACAAAAATATTAGTTAATTTCAGGTCACATCCAGCATGATGTGACATAACTAACAACTTGTTTCACTGGAGTACCGTGTATCCAAGACTAGGAGTATACTGAATCCTATGTACTAATCATGGACATGGCAATGACTTTGCCTCTGAAATAGTGCTGGCTCCTGCACAAAGTACCGGGCCAGATTATTCATGAATAGGGACGGAGGCTGTCTAGATCGATTCGATCTTATGTGTTGAGATTCGATCCTTTGATGTTGTTCGATCCATTGAATTTTTTACTCATTTTTTGCCCCCTTGAGATCAAAAAATTGATCTTCCAAGAAAGTGACATCTCTGCTTGTGAAGGTCTTCTGAGAGACTAGATTGAAGAGCTTGTATGTATGATGGTCTGAGGAATAGCCAATAAAAATCGAACTTCTGTTGTCAGACACTTGGGTCGGATTTTAAATTTTTGACCCTAGATCGGATTTTGACTGTTCGATCCTTGGGTCGGATTTTTCTGGAGATCAGACTGAGAGCAATACATCCAAACACTCCGATATGGTTGAGTGATGGCTTCGATCATGTCCACACCTCATAAGGTGTCTAGCTATTTAGTGTAGGTGTTGGAGAAGCTCTGATACCAATCTTGTTGGTGGTTCGTAAGATGGAAATTATCACTTCTGATACCACATCTGTTGGGTGAATGCCTACAGATGAAAGACAACAATAATGATAATAAAAGAACATTAATAACTGTGTTTAACGGGATCGTGGATTACTTAGAGAACGGAGATTATGAACGGTTCTTTCATGTTGAATAAGATTATCAGTGTAGGAGTCTTAGACTGTCGTGAAAGAGAGATTGTAGAAATGATTAGGCATCTGAGACAGCCATGCAATTCTCTAATACTGATAATCTGATATAAAGAGAATGTAGAAATAATTTAGGCGTCAGAGACAACCATACATTTCTCTTTATGTTGATGTTTGCGTAAGAGGAGCGAGAGTTAATTTCATTCAACAATAATACAAAAGGATGTAGAACAATGGTGAATCTATATAATAAAGTTGTAGTATGAAGAAACTATTAGTTTTTATCTTTCAAAGCCTTAGCATTTTCCTTAGTTTTTCCTTTGCCGTTTTTTGCGACTATGCATTTTGAACTATGTTTCGCACAGTCTGCATTTTTGAACTATTTTGTCTCACAGTTCGCATTTTTGTGTCATGAAGAAAATTCAGCATTAGGCCTAAAACACTTAGAAAATAATTCTGGCAACTTTTCCTGACACTGTCACATTTTTGCAAAAAAGAAGATTTTGTTTTTAAAATGCCTTAGAAAATTTTCTGGCCTACCTTCGCCCTTTGGGAAAAAGGAGACATTGTCTCTAAAATGTCTAAAAACATTTTTAGGCCTACCTTCATCTTTTTCGTCTTTTTCAGGAAAAAGCGAAGGTGCTCTTAAAAAGGCGACACTGCCCTTAAAATCTTAAAAGGGTCTTTAAGCAAAAGGCGAAGGCCTGGAGCGTGAAGACACTGTCCAACGGGTAGAAGGCAGCTAATGCACAAACAACAGGAGAAGCTCCAACGACACGACACGACACGACACGAAATTGTTCATGACACAAAATTATTGGCCCTCCAAAGGATATGAAGATCAAGGAAGTACTATGTAGTATAGCGTCATGATCTGATATGATGGCGTCAGTAGAAGAGCGTTAGGACGTGTCTAATCTGCCGCTCCTGTAATCTAAGATTAGTTGTAGATCGTTTAATCTCTCTAGTCAGATTTGTTACTCTGAATATATGTATTGCTAGATGCATCAAGACTGTAAGGAAGATAGTCATGAACAGAGAGTGAATTTACAGATTAGCAGTAGCTAGTTGTAGTTTTTGAGAGAGAACATATTTCTCGCGCCAACGCGTTGATTTGGGAAATAGACAACACTCAAGAAAGAAATTGTAGATTTAGTTCTGATATAGAAGAGAGTTTTTTCAATGCTCTGTTCCTGTGATATGTATGATCTGTAATATTGGAATGCATGCTATCAGTAGATAAATTTCTGTTGTTGTTTTATTCAACATTATCTGCTGTTTTACAAGCTTGAATTTTACAACAGATTTACAAGTAGCAATATGGGGCTTGGAAGAGAATTAGACCGCAGTGAGTAGCAGTAGCTACTCATGCCTAGTCGACTCTATCCGGCCTTCATTGCGAATTGATTTTGCTTGTTTTTTGTTTCATTTTGAGCTGTTTCGTTTCATTTCAGTTTGAGCTATTTTCTTCCTCCCATCAGTGGTGTTAGAGCTCGAATGGTTTCATTTCGTTTTGATTCGCTTCGAGATCTTTTCGCATCATAGTAACAACGATCAGACCACAATACAATTGCGCTGATAAACGTGTGATCCTACTCACATTTAAAGCAATTGGTAAAATTCTGAATCTCTCTCTCTCTCTCTCTCTAATCACTAACTTTGAGGAGTCATCTACTGAAAGACCCATTCTGGTCGTTTGATCTCTGTCTGGTCATACTATGATTCTGATCTCTTAGATCTCTATGTTATCTTCAATAGCTCATTTAAAATTTATAGCAATTTGAAGTGCCTTCGCTCATCTTGAGTGCGAGGACTTTCTTCCACATAAAGAGGCGAGTTAATACATGAAGTCTCGTAGATACTTGTTAGGATATCCCACTCTTCTTTGGAGGTGGTGTTGTTTGATACGTGAGCAATTTGAGCATCTTTCAGATTCAAGGATACAATGGCAAGTGCTTTGCCATCTTATATTTCCCATGCTGGAAGCAGTTCAGGTTCTGTCAGTCTGGCTATAGAACCGTTTACATATCCCCATAGCTCCTTCTCGATTAAGATCATCCTCATCTTGAACTTTCACATGTGGAAGTCATCTCCGTTGAACCTGTTAATCAAAGGGATCTCTGAGGTTGACCTTCCATTAAAATCGAGAAATAGAGATTGAACACAAACAGAATGAACTAGCCTAGACTCTAGTAATCCAATAAACCAAAAATTTGATACCACTTTTGTTGGTGTTGCAGAAGCTCTGATACCAATCTTGTTGGTGGTTCATAAGATGGAAATTATCAGCTTTGATACCACATCTGTTGGGTGAATGACTACAGATGAAAGACAATAATAATGATAATGAAAGAACAGTAATAACTACGTTTAACAAAATTGTGGATTACTTAGAGAACGAAGATTATGAGCTGTTCTTTTGTGTTGAATAAGATTATCAGTGTAGGAGTCTTAGACTGTAGTGAAAGAGATATTGCAGAAATGATTAGGCATCTGAGACAGCCATGCAATCCTCTAATACTGATACTATGATATGAAGAGAATGTAGAAATAATTTAGACGTTAGAGATAGCCATACATTTCTCTTTATGTTGATGTTTGCGTAAAATGAGTGAGAGTTAATTTCATTCAACAAGAATGCAAAAGGATGTAGAATAGTAGTGAATCTGTATAATAAAGTTGTAGTAACAATGATCAGATCACAACACAATCGCGGTAATAAGCGCGTGATCCTACTCACAGATTCAAAGCAATTGCTAAAAATCTGAATATCTCTCTCTCTATAATCACTATCTCTGAGGAGTCAGCTAATGAAAGACCTGTTCTGGTTGTTTGATCTTTGTCTGATCATACTATGATTCTGATATCTCAAATCTCTATGTTATCTTCAATCGCTCATTTACAATTTATAGCAACTAGAAGATCTTGTATTATTCTAGCTTTACATTTACAAGATCACTGATTAATTGACTAATTAGAACAGTTGTTATTGGAACATGAAGACGTAGACAGCCTGTGAAGAATCCTGTGTATTTCTGTAGAGTGTCAGATTTTTTGCCTTTGTACAATCCCGTGTAAAACTGCAATGTCAAGTTTTTTGCCTGTATGGAATCCCGTGTAAACCTGTAGTGTTGGATTTTTCGCTTTTTTTCCAAGGTAGAAATTACATGGAAAAATGCACTGTCACATTTTTTGCTTTTTGTCGCCTGTCAGAAACTGCATGTAAAAATGCACTGTCGCATTTTTTGCTTTTGTCGCCTGTCAAAAAATTAAATGTAAAAATGCAGTGTCGTATTTTTTGCATTTCTAGAAGTGTTTGAAATGGACTAAAAACTGAGAACACAAGTGTCGCAAAAATAAAGATGACAATGTTGGATTTTTCGCCTGTCAGAAATTGTGAAAAAAATGCAGACTGTAGCGACAATTAGTCTAAAAATGCAGACTGTTGAAAAACAGGTCATTTTCTGTAGGTTTCATTTGAGAGAGTAAAATTGAGAGAAGGAAGGAGGACATTTAGGAAGAGTAGGAGTAAGATTAAACTCCAACATTCAAGGCCTCTTAAATGGATCGATTTTGAAGGTAGACTGCTGTAGTAACAACTTCTACTCAGAACTTTTATGCATTGGCCAGTATGTTCTTGGCACTTTCAATGAGTGACTGACTCTTTCATTTAGCTGCACCATTGGACTGAGGTGAGCTTGTTGTAAAATATTGTTGTATTCCGGTTGCCTTGCAGAAGTCTTTGAGTTTGTTGGAGATAAATACTCTCTATGCATAAGAGCGTAGAACTTTGATACTTCTCTGGGTCGATTTTTCTGATGATGCTTTGAACTGCGTGAAAAACTTCAGAGTATCGGATTTGTTCCTAAAGAAATATGTTGCAGTCCTCCGAGAGAAGTCATCAATAATAATCAACAAATAGATAGCTCCCCCTGTGGAAATAGTCTGCATAAGAATGTCTATGTGTACAAGATCTAGCAAATCTTTAGGAGAACATACTGTATCTGAAATGATTGAACTTCTAACATGCTTGCTGGTAATACAACTTTTTCATTGAGCATCAGATTTGTTAATTGAAGGATGATCTTGTACTAAATTCTGTTTTGACATTTGCTGAATACAGCTTGAATTTAAATGGCCTAATCTATAATGCCAAAGCATACCAGATGATTCAAAAGTAGTTGTATATAGAGCTTGACAACTAGAAGAATTGTAGTGGCTGAGTTTGTAGAGGTTGCCACTTATTCTCCCGAAAGCTAAAACTTTTCGAGACTTGTCAAAAATGGTGCAGCCATTTGTGTCAAATTCGACCTTCCAACCCAATATGTTATTTAGCTGATTAAGAGCAGATTTTTGGTAAGGTTCGAAATGTGTAAAACATTGGACAACAACCTAACATCACCTTTCTAGAATTTGACCCTGACTGTTCCTTCACCTTCATTGGAGTGAGATGAGTTGTCTCCAAGTTGCACAACTCTCGAATGATTGAAGGGCTTGTAGCTTTGGAACCAATCACAATGGTGAGTCATGTGTTGTGTTGTTCCGGAGCCCAAGTACCAAGAATCGATATCCTACAGATTTTCGACCTTGGTCAAGAAGGCAGCTTCATCTTCCTCTTCATGCTGGATCGAGTAACTGGTTGAGGCAACATTTGCTTGTTGTTGGGACTACATCTTTTTCCATTGTTGTACTTGAGTGTTCTACAGTCCTTAATGGGATGACCAGTCCTCTTTTTAATATTTGTAGAACATGTGCTATTTTTGCTAGATAGATGAGGGAAAATTCGAATTCGACCCTGAGCCAGAATTCGACCCTGAGTTAAAATTCGACCCATAGTCAAAATTTGACCCAAACTGCAATTTGCTCTTTCTGCCATGAGAATCTAACTTTAGAGATTTCTTGGATCTGAACTTCTGATTTTTGTGTATAGAGCTTGGAAATCTGACCCTGAGCTTGAGGAGGATGCATTCCTTCTGATCTCCTCTTATAACAGCATTGAAATGACTCTTGATAGAGTAAGTTGTTAGTTGGGTTGAAATAGCCATGACCCATGTTTCATATGCATCACACAAACTCGATAAAAGAGTCATTACTGCATCTGAATCTTCAATGTTTGATCCAATTGCAGTCATTTGCTCCATGAGATTTTTGAAGGTATTAAAATGGTTGGAAATAGTGTCTGCATCAATTGATTTTCAATGTGATTAAGGAAAATGCCTTGCCATCTCGTTGCCTCCATTTGGTGATGCTAGTTGCATTAGCCTCTGGCTTGATTTTGGTACCATCAACTATGTCCCACAGTTCTTTGGCTAATCGAACGACTTTCATCTTGAACTTCCAAAGATGGTAGTTTTCTCCATTGAGCTTGTCAATAAGAGAAGAGCTATAAGTAGAATCCATTCTGGTATAGTATCAATATTGTTGGTAGAAACAACAATAGCAGATTACTATTGGTTGCGCACTTGCTAATATGAGGTCTCGGTAGAAATGAGACTGAAGCTGCAATGAAAATGCAGATTATTGAGCCACCCACTTTGATACCATGTCTAAAATCAGAGAAAATCGATATTTGCAATGGAAGTGGAACATGTGGTGATAGATCGGAAGTGCGACAGTTACCAGCAATGCATTCAAGATGAATCAAAATACTGCAATGCGCAATGGAATAGAGTAGTAGTGTAGACACAAATGCACTCTAATTGATAGAAACAAAAGATGAGTACAATGCTTGAAGCTGGGCGTAAAACAATAAGCGTAAATACCAGGCTTCAGCTGAAATCATTGATAGCTGAAATTATCGAATAATGGAATGCTAACTAATTGATTCTACAAAACCTACTTAATCACTGATCCTCGTTACAGAATAATGCCTGAATCATTGTTATGAAGATGCCTATTAGGGCGTTGACTCCATCATTAATGATTGGGAGTTAGTTGATTAGTGCATTGGAATCCTAAGTTAATCTACTTATAGTCCCATAGAAGGAAGCCTTTATTTTGACAATATGGGGGTCGGATTTTTTAGTTAACAGTATCGAAAAATTAACTAAGGGTTGGATTTATACAAAGGGTAAGATAATTAACAAAGGTTTGGATAATTTACAAAGGGTCGGATAATTTTACAAAGGGTCGGATTATTAGATTTAGGGTTGAAGACGCCTGAATAAATTAGACCTGATCAAGAGTCAAAGACGCCCATATATTTTTCGACTCGATCCGATTCAATCATGGGTTGAAAAATCTCTCTTTCATGGGATTAACATTGGGTCGGAAAAATTCAATCATGAATTTTTTTATCTTCTGTACAAAAATTCGAGCCTTCTTCCTACCTTTTTTTTTTTGTAGTTTTCAAGAATAGATATAAACAGATTTTTTCAGATGCTCTCTACCTAATGGAATTAGGCTTGAGCATAAAATTCCAACATTATGGATATTAGTTTCATGAACTAAGAGTGGAGAATGCTTGTGCTAATGATTGAGCTTGAATGCGATAACATGATTAACAAAAATAATACAAGAATTCAACATCCATAGATTGATCACATGCAAGGAAATAAGAGGGCCTTTGCCAATGGAAGTAGGAAGAGGAGGAGATACTCTCTCTCTCTCTCTCTCTCTCTCTCTCTCTCTCTCTCTCTCTCTCTCTCTCTCTCTCTCTCTCTCTCTCTCTCTCTCTCTCTCTCTCTCTCTCTCTCTCTCTCTCTCTCTCTTCTTACAAATGAAAAAGGTTTTTACAAAATAGTGTCAAATGCCCTTATATAGACAAGGCTAGGACTAATGTTAGATGGATAGCAAATTGGGTTGAATGTTGTTGCATGCATGTTGCCAAGGAATCTCGTCGTTGATAGGCGATGGAAGGTCCAACATAGCGAGATTTGATTCTCTTATGGCAAGTAATGAGATTTATATATTAGTGAATATAAAATTTGTTTCATAAGTTTTGTCCATATGTGTTTCCTTCAATTTTTATTACTTGATGACATACATGTTTTGATATTCAGTGTTGGCTCTTTCCAAAGATAGACTTGAACTTTATTCACAATTATCCATTTTGAAAATATCTATTGATTTGAATGGATCAACACAATGTCAAAATTTCTTAAATTTTCTAATTTGAATTAGCATCATAATGATAAACTACTACATTGTAACTTGTGCATTTTGAAAACCACATTGTATTAGAAATTAATCATCATTCTTGTATTTATTATATGTTTTAAATGATGTGATTTGTCTGTAATGTTTTGCCTTTGCACGTGTTTCAAAAACTTCCACCAATTTTTTGGTGAATGGCCCTTTTGAAATTGTTTATATGGTTATTTGGTCTAGTATGCACAATTGTGGGGGATTTGACTTTTTCCAACTGTCCAAATTTCTTAGGAAATAAATAGTCTCTCCTTCGAAATATATAGTATGACAAAAACCATCACATAGTTTCTTGGTTGTTAAGCATGTATGAGATCTTTAATATAACATTTGAACAAAAACATGATGTTGACACAGAGCTTGTCTTTTTCGTAAAACTTGTCTGTAACAATTAATATGTATTTATTTTTATAACAAAATCCAACTTCAATCACTATGATTACTACTATTCTAGCAATGGAGGCTTGTTTCTCTCCAAATTTTGATGTATGATTTTCTTACAATTTTCGTGAAGCGTTTAGAAACTGGTTTTAAGAAAAAATTTCAAGGTGGTGTCAAAATGGGCTATTTTCATTATTGTTGTAAACAATTGCAAAATGAGAGTATGACTAGAGCTACCACAATTTTTAACGAAAATAGAATAAAAAATTTCTAGATATATGTACTTGTGATAATAATTTCTATCAATAATAAATGTGATTGTATTGTCACCGCTTTCGTTAGTCAAATCAAATTTCAAATTATTTTTTATATAGACTTGTGTTATTCCAATTTTCATACTTAGATCTTCAAATATATTACCTCTAGTATTTGGATGCATGTAAAATGTTCAAATCGCTTGACCTCGCAAGGAACATATGGGACTAGTGATTTGTTGTTTATTGAGTTTTTTTTGTTTGATGAGAATGTTCATGGTGCACCAAACTTAGTTTGTCACTTTGATCGCACTTTTTGAAATATCATCTTTTACACATGAACTTGTTGGAAAAAAAAAAAAACGTTTTCAAAATATTTAATTATCACGATATAAGAGAATTTTTTGTTGTCACCTGCCATGTCAACGTTTTCATTCAAATCTACACAATTATGTCACCACAAGTAAGGCATTATGATGATGAGAATTTATATTAGTATTAGTATTCACGATCAATAACCTATTATTTATTTAGAGTACTTACATTTCAATATTCAAAATCAATATTTATGATTATCCACAATTAGTATCAAGAGAATGCACATTTTAGTATTCACGCTTGATCATTTAGAGTATTGATAATAAATATTTACACTTGATTATTTTGAGTGTTCACAATCGATATCTAGAGTATTCACGTTTCAATATTTGAAGTTTGTATTTAGAATATTCACGTTTTAGTATTCAAATTATCCATGATCAATATTCAAACTATCAATATTAAGATATTCACATTTTAGTATTTAGAGTATTGAAGATCAATATCTTGAATATCTACGTTTCAATATTCAGAGTACTCACGATCAACATTTAAAAGATTCATGTTTCAATATTCAAAGTATTCACAATCAATATTCAAAATATTCTTGTTCTAGTACTCATGTTTCAATATTCGAAGTATTCATATTCCAGTATTCACAATATTCACACTTCAATATTTGTGATTATAAGAAAATGGTCACTAATTAATGAATCTTGTAGTCTTCGGAACACATCCTATATAATCGACTAATAATCGACTAATTCTTCATCCAATATAAAATACATGTTGTATGTATCTTGCAAAAGAAGACACAAAGTAATAAGAAATAAAAAGTAGATTTTAAAATAAATGACCAATAATTTGAAATTTGGAATAGATATCAAAATTCACTAATAAACCAATGGTCACTGAATATAAACAACAAATTGATATAAAAATAAAAAACAAAATATTTGAATTCTTATAAAGCTCTTATTATTTGAATAATCAATGTCAAGTTTATCTATTAAAAAATTGTAACTTCTAATGATAATTTCATGTTGATATGTAACACATATGTATATATCTATTTTTTAATGAGTTGCTAGTACTTGTAGTATTTAGTGATGGTTGGCAGGCCTAGTAGTTGTAAAAACTCCAAAGGGTGTAACCAACCCCTATATCTAGTTTTTTATTCATTGTCTTCATTGTCATTCTATGAGGAGAGTAGAGATTGTAACGATAATGGTTGTGTGCATTGTTTGCCTATAATTTTCATTGTGAATGGATTATATGCATGATGGATATTACTAGCATTGAATATTATCGATTCTAGTTGCTATAATTCTCTTACCTATAATAATTATTTGGACATAAAAAATATAATATGAACTTCAACTTGTGTATGATCTCTTGGTGTTAATCTCAATTATGACTTCATTTAATATTTATGAAAACAAACATATTAGAGATGAGTTTTTACTACATGCAATAAACTATCATTTGCGTTGATTGAAAAGCAGATTCAATCTATAGGTGTTGACTCACACCAATTATGTGGTCGATGTTTGAGTTGTTGGGTGATTGTTGATGTTCAATGTTGATTGGTGACTATGGTGAATGGCTCTTAAAAACATTGCCAATACCTACTAAAAGCAATGTTGAAAGACCCCACACGTGTGTGGTACAGACTCCAATACAACCCATTATCAGAGATTAAATGGAATCAAGTTTAGATACCAAAGCATTCACAAAAACTCAAGAAAAATGTGTATAAGACTCAAGTTTTCCAATTTGCTCCAAAAATTCTATCTCCTCACTTTCCATATTGATTAGTTTGTAGAATTTAACCTCTCATTAGATCCAAGAAGGAATCCACCAATGGTCCCCATCTTCATAATGACTTGCACTAGATTGTATTTCTCGACTATCTCGAAATTCTTTTTCAAAATTTGCCTCACTAGCAACTCATTTGATGTTCACAAAGACACAAGTGGCAAGATCCCCTTGATCTTGATTCAAAAGAACACTTAGGAAGAATTCTACAAAACAATGCTCAAGAAAAGTGGCTTTGATTTGAACCTAGAAACTCACAAAGGTCTCTTTCTACATGATTGTCTCAAATTTGGCTTCTAGCACCCTCAATGGACTTCTAGGCATGGTTCTAACACTCCCTCACAAGAATGAAATGTCGATGAGATGAGATTCTACAACTATCAAATCAAGCCAATTTTGACTATTTTTGGACAAACCACATGCTCCTTCTTCTTGATGGTTTTTCAAGACTTGTTAATCACTTTGAAATTTTATGGATCTAACGAAAAATGGAAATTAACTGAGGTAAAGACCTATCCACACGTGTGAACAGTACAGATTATGACCCTGATCTAATTTGATCCACAAATCGCCACTCTTACATCCGAATTCTAGTAGGCCTTCCAATACTAGTTTTTTTGCACCAAAAACTTGCTAATTTGGATTGTACACAAGATTAATGATTGCCTCTTGTACCTCGCTCTGATACCATGTCAAAGTATAGTACTTTGGATCTTACTTGAGTCTATTAATGACTCATAAGAGTGATTGATTGATTGATCATAAAACAAATGCAAACTAGACAAACAAACAATTTTACATGCATCAAGCAAGAGCAATCCAAAATCATCAATCAAAAGTGATGTACACCCCACACACATGTGGTAGAGTACTCAGTATGGCCTGTAGATACCAAATGATGTTAAGGACACTTAGTTTTTGCTTAGATCCAAAAGAGAAACAAGTACATAGTGTAGAAGGTCGAGTTTGCCAATGAGCTCTCAAAAATAATCTAAGGCATTACTATGGAGAGATGGTAATACATAGAAAGCCTCTTCCACACCTCGAGATAGGTGAAAATCCAGCATGTAATAAGAGAGATGATTGAGCTTTCTTGCCCTAATTTTCCATTCTATCCTCATCCTTGACTCTTGCCATGTAGGTGGCTAGATCGATCAACCTTCTCCATAAATTTAGGAATTTGGTCCTATTGACCGACTTTATAGACATGATCTAACCTACTCTAGTGTAGCTTCCCATGTGACACCATGGCCCCACACATGTACAATTTACGGTTTTAATCAAGCTAGAATTGCCAACTTTTGGCAATTTCTCATAGAAAAGATACCAAATATCGATAGAAGAGTTAAAATTTGCACTAGTTGCTCTAAATTGATGACAAATCACATTTTCTATTGACATAAATAACATATTACCCTCTACTTTTTTTTTTTTCAAAAGGTTTTTAAAATCTTCTATATCCAAACATGAATACAAATACTTTTCAAAGAAGCTATAACTCTATACAACTCACAACCTCACCATAGATGGACAAATTGCAATAGCCATGAATGCCACTTTGGTTCAACTTATGCATATTAGTTTGATCAGTCTCCAATCCCTTTAAATACAAAATGAAAAGCTATTAAACAATCATTTATACCAAACACAACATCATCAAACAACCATTTACCTCATATTCCATATAAATTACTTAAAGTTATCAAATTCATTGTCCATCCTCAAATTTTCAAGATCACAAACATAGTTCTTGATCAAAATATGTACCGTATTCCAAAGAACTATCATCAAATCAATATTATGTATTTTTGTATGCAAAATCATTTCATACACTTCTTGATTTTTCCATATCCCAATATGCAATCTCAGTTCTACTACTATAAAAACTATTTAGTTTCACTATTGTAGAAACTATGATTACTTTTGTAGTAGTAATTGTAATAGTGTAAGGTCTTGCAACTAAAAACACAAAAAGAAAAATAAAGGAATAATCACAATAACTTATCAATACCTTATCTCTTTCATAAATAAGCTATTAATTGCAACTGTTTGAACCTCAAAGAAAAATAATTTTTTCTTTTACTACTAGTATTTCTTGTTTAGTCCAACAATCTCACCATCATGGCAAGGCGTTTGTCGCATAATACCATAATGTCCTTGTTTCTCCTTTTATGAAGGTCACGAGTTAGAATATAATGTATGCACAGATAGATATTGTAGAATGAAAAAAATCCAATAATTATGATAAGAGGTGAAGTGTCAAAAACTAGAAATTGTAGATATTTTGGGACTTCACACAAAAAAAGAATTCATATAGCTTCATATTCAATATTTCAATCGTGATTCTCTATTGATGTGTTCATTCATTTTAGAAAACATCTACAACTTGCAAGACTTCATAACTAAAACGGAAAGAAAGTCATGATTCAGCAAACTAAAAACAACCTTGATGGATTGTTAGATAATCATAGAAGCAATAGCGGGGTTTCAAGAGCATTCACATAAAAAACCATCTAATCAATAGAAGCAACACATTCAAACTCCTAAAATGCATAAAGTACAGACTCTATCCCACACAAGCACAATCTAATACATTGTTTAAGAAAGGAAAATTATGAGCGCTAGCACAATAAAATTCAAAGGTGCACACAATCTTATAATAAAATTTGCAAGTGATTGGTATCCACTTGCTATACAAAAATTCCAGAAGCACAATAGAAGATAACTTCTTTGAAATTGTTTTTTGAGACATTCTTCTGATTAGAGATTGTTAATCATTATGTGTTTTACATTGTTTTGCACACAAATTTTTTGGATCAAATAATCCTAAAAATCTAAGTTGTAGATATTTGTCAATCGAGCTTTTGAGTCTCTAGTAAGGTGTGTTTATAAGTTCACAAATGTGGTGATGGTTGTCAATTGAATAGCTCAATGGTCAACTCATACAACAATGAAAGAGTCCATTTGAAGCAATCTATACTCTACGATCTTTGCTAATTTTATCATGTGGATACCATGCTTTTGCACAAATTGTGGTAAAAGTCACATGAGGACAATTCATGGATTTTGTTTAACACTCTTCACAATGAAATTTCTTGATGTGTGTGTGTGTGTGTGTGTGTGGGGGGGGGGGGGATAAGACATTGTGAAATTCTAAAATTTTGATAGCTTACTATGATAATTTAATCGATGTGCTAATATTTTCAATAAGCTACTTATCATAATTAATAAAAACTTTTAGTAGTTGGAGGATTTGATTGACAAAAGCCTTGAGTTGAAGGTTTTACAAGGCAATAGTTTTAAAAAGCTAACATCGACACAAACTTGAGGGAGGTTTTTCTAACTTCGGCACAAACTACATTGACAAACTTAATTAAACACATAGACTTTGCAAGGCAAGGCCAACAAAAGATGAGAAATAAGAAGCGTCACTATTGAATCTTGGGGTCACTAGTTGCTATATTTCAAATTTAAATTTAATACCATTAGACAAAGACAAAATGTCTCTCTCGATAATAAATAACTTATTGAGATCATCACTCTCCTCTCCATCACAAAATACATTTTCTTTCTCTTTCTCTCTACCAATAAAATTCAAAAGGCATCTACACAAAATAGCATTGGTAGCAAACTTATAGAAAAAGAAGCACAAACGAGTTAGAAATGAACAAGATGATTGGTATATCACGAGAAGCTTTGAAAAGGGGCAATCAAATCATTAAAAGGAAAAGACTACATTTTACAAGAATAAAAAAGGAAAAAAAGACAAATTTTAATAATCAAACTCACTTAGAAATGACACCATATCTTATTACAAATCATCACAATAGCTTACCACAATCGCGACAAAGCTAATAATCTCAAAAACTATACCAAAGGGTGCATGCAATATATTATATATGAAAGCAAGCAAGCAAATAATGTTGGCAAGTCAATGACAGTGCTTGCAAAAAATCAATAGAGACTTATAGGCCCATTATTGAAATTTGCAGCCACCTATTTGTTTCAAGCTTTACAATTTGTTGCAAATAAAAGTTTGACAACTTGAATCATAAAGTTTGACAACTTGAATCATAGTCGAATTTCATGTTTCTATTCATTCAAAAATCAGTTCAAGCTTAAATATATGTGGAAGACATTCAAAAAGCCTAAAAAAAGGACAAAGATTGCATTTCAAAAGAGAAAAAAAATTACTTAGCTTTTAGCAAATCGTTACATCATCGTAGTGCTACCGTGACAAAGCTAAGAAGGATTCATGCGAGTTCACATGTAACCCATTAATCCATTTTTGATGTCCTCCCTTTCTTGGAGTGCACCACCCATTCTCACAAATCCATTTCACATGTCACCACGCATTTTCCATGCACTTAACCCAATCTTACCTCGTAAACCAATCTACGAGCTGCCATTAATATGCCATAACAGGTCTATTGGCCAAAGATCCCTCTCCCAAATTTTGCATAACTTGCGGAATAGGTCAAAAAGGGTTGGAGGCTGACTTGTTCTCTCCCAGCTAAGCTGAGGAAAAAAAGAGATGGTTGAGAGTGGTTGATGGGTCATCCTCTTCATAGGTCCATGTGGAGGCATAAGGGAGAAGCTGCTTACTGGTTTGAGTGACACACGGTGTCGATGTCCGAGCAAGGCTCTAACAAGCTTGTGCCCACACAAATTGCCAAAAAATTATCGTGGGATCCTCAAATCGCGCACCTTCAAATTCTTTTCACGGCACCCAAATTAATTATGAGCAGCTCAACTTTGGTGGGCATCTAATTTTGACATCCACTCATGCACACTTAAAAAGGATATAATTTTTGCACACTTAAAAAGGATATAATTTTTGATTTTAATAGGCAAAAGAATTTTGCACTATTTGCTTAGGAATAAAATAATGTCCCCCAAAAGAATAGATTTGGGTGAAATGGATTTAGCACTAGTATCAGGATTCAGGGTTTAGGGTTTGGCGGAGCTCAGAAACTGTGAGTTTCTTTTCGTATCAGCCAAAGCTTCATGTGAAAATTATAAATTGCTTGCTTGCTTGATTACACAAATTTACTTGCCTCTGAGGGAGAAAACACCTCATAGCCTGCAGAGTTGTGCTTGTTGAATGTCAGTCAATGTTGTGCTCGCATCACATGACTGTTCTTGCTTGCTTGCAGCTGAAAATGCCCACTAAGGAAAAAACGAAGAATTCCAGACTGGGTTCTGAAAATTTTGATTCACAGTATGAAGCTTAAAGGAAGAATTCCAGACTGGGTTCTGAAAAATTTGATTCATAGTATGAAGCTTATTCTTTGTCTGCCATGCGCATTTGGATTTCTCTGAAATGTGTCTAATTAGTTGTGAATTTTCTATGTCAGAGCTTCCAAGAATGACAACAAACTACATTCAGCGATGAGCAAATCACTGGGAACAAAACCCTGTGCCAGAGCCTCCAGAATGAACAAAAGTTGATGATTGATGCAAGAAAGGAGGACGTTTCTGAAAAAACAGAAAAGTGAGTGATGGCTAGTAGTAGCAAGGGGAAGGCGCCTGATCCCCTGGCTGTGCTTAGGGCACATCGTTCTGAGGTTAATGCCATCGCATTCCATCCACTCTCTGGACTTCTTTTGTCGGGGTAAGTGTCACAAGCATTTTGACTTTGAAGCCTTCAAATGATGGAGTTAGTTTAATTTGAAGCTTTTTCGTGGCTGTTATTGCTCTAGCAAAAGTGTAGTGTAATAATCAGCAGAATTTCATTCATCAAGCTTGTTAGATTATTGGCGCAGATAAAGTTGATTTGTTCATTTGCAGTGGGGCTGATGGAGAGCTGAAGATTTGGGATGCTCATACCAGAAGGTCTCTGTCATCGTCCAGGTATGCTTTTTGTGTGGGTTTTCAGTGAACATAGCATTTATGTATATATATATTTCTTTTTCTTTCTGATTTTAAGTGAGAGTAGTGGAAAGTCTGGAGCACAGCATAGAAACCACGCGAAGACCCTTTTTTATCATTGTAATATCATATTCCTTCGTCCATTATGAGCTGGGGGCGAAGAATTTACTCCAGTTCCCTAAAGCCCAATGGGTCTATGGGGTGTAATTACTCAGCTTATAATTGAGAGCTTTTAAGGGCCCTTGTGCTGAATAATTTTCTCCAAAATCCAAAGAACAAAAGATGAAACTTTTTATGGCGGCATAATCACATGTATCTTGATTTGTAGGGTGCATTCTCCAACCGCTGGAGTAATTGGGATCGCCACAAGTGTAGCATTGGAGAATAAAATATTGAGGTATGTGTTGCTTTTTGAAGTTCAAGACTCATACTTTGTGCTTAGTTACGGACTACAGGGTACAGGCCTACTAGGCTACTCTGCATATATTCTGCAGGCCTTTTTACATTTACTGTTGGTTATGTATATTTTTGGTTACGCATTTTATATTAGTCATGTACAGGCCCCAGAGCCTTTTTATATGCTTATGACCCGCACTGGGTCCATTTTTATGACATTGACTGGCCTTGGGCCCTTATTATATGGTTATATGTGGAGTGGGGGCCCGTAGGAGGGCGCACTATTTTCCCTCCACATTTTGCCTCCCTTTACTTTTGAATTCCTATTTTAGGGTTCATTGGTAGGGTATTTATAGGGGCATTTGTACACTCATTTTTCAGATTATTGATTGGTATTGCTTGGGCTCTTCGTGGGAGAACCTATTGTCTTGTCTATTGCTTGTAGGGCTTTAGTCTATTGCTGTCTTTTATGCTTCATTGATTCAACACCTGAGATTTTGATCATAACTTGGTATCTGAGCTGATTGCTGAATTTCCGATCTGATTTTCTGATTGGGTGCCCATTTTCCTTGCTGATTTTTCTCTCTATGCTGAGGGCTTTCGTCTCTTTGCTTCAGCAACATTCAGCACAGTTTGGAGGAGGACCAACTCCCATCAGAGCATTTTCCTTGGCGGAGCTTTAGCAGATAGTTAGCGGAAGTACTTCTGCTAAATTTGGCGGCCGGAAATTATTATTATTTTTTTTGGGCAGATTATTTCCGGCGCCCAAGTTCCAAATCCTTTGCCCTTTTTTTTTTTTAATCCTCCATTTGATTCAGGGAAAGGATTCCCAGCCATCTTTTCAGCATTGATTGGACGCTGTCTAGCGCCCTACTTCATCACATTTTTCAGCCATTGTTCCAGCAGAGTTTCAGCCATATTTCAGTTTTGATTGGAGGCTGTCCATCGCCCTATTTCATCATGTTTTCCACAGATTTTCAGCCATATTTTCAGCATTGATTGGAGGCTGTCCAGCGCCCACTTTCATTCTCCTTGTGGTCACATTTTCCAGCCAGCTCTTCACACACGCTTGGAGCTCTATCGAGAGGTATCTTTGCTGGTTTTTCCTTGCTTTCCACACCTTTTCTTGACATTTGTCATTTCCTTTCTTGCTCTTAGTGTCGTTTGTGTACCTAAAGCGTATTTGGGGTGACGACAAAAGTCCGCTCCCTCCGATATTAAGCTTTCTTACACTCTCTTCACTTCCTGCATTCCTTGACCATGGATACTTCCCCTACATCTTCTGAGCCTCGCATACCGTCTTCCACTTACCTTGACGAAGTACGGCACGAATTCCGAGATCATCTTAGGGAAGCCATGAGTGATGTATGCACTGATTTACGCCAGGAGTTACGAGAGACGTTCACTGCTCTTTCTGCCCAGATTGCTACACTATCATTACAGTCCAGTGTTTCTCCACTATCTCCACCTGTTCCCCCACAGCGTACATTTCCACCACTCGAGACTCCTTCATCTTCTGGTCCTTTGCCACGACACTTTAAGGATAAGGTTTAGCTTACTGTGTATTCTGGGTCATTCGATGGGAATGAACTCGAGAATTGGTATTCTAAGCTTGAGACCTACTTCCTTATGTTTCCTAAGACTGACATTCAGCGGATACATTTGGCTGCTTTACATTTGGAGGGCCGTGCTGCTACTTGGTGGCGCATGTTTCGCCAGACGGCTTCACACCCTGGCCTTGCTAGTTGGACAGAGTTTATGACAGCACTCCGCCTAGCGATGATTGATCCTCAGTGGCTTATTCGACAGCGCGACATCTTTCGCAGTTTATCTCACACTGGTGACTTGGCTGCTTATACGACACGGTTTACAGAGCTTTCCTATCTATTCCCAGATATTTCTACATTGGAGCTCATCTCTCGCTACGTTGCTGGTCTACGAGGCGCACTCAGGTATGATGTTTCTTCTTTTTTCCACTCACTCTTTCTCACACCATCTCCCTTGCTACCGCACTGCAACACAAGTACTCTCCCATCTCTTCCTCTATTTCTCGTCCTTCGCGTCCTTTCACACGTCCTATTTTTTCCTCTCCATCCTCTACTAGTCCCAGATCTGTCAGTTCACCTTCGTCCACTTTTCCTTCTGCACCACGTCCTCCTTTTTCTCCACGTGGCACACCTGATGATAGTCCTGATTCTGCCATATGCCTTCATATTCTTGATGATGACCCACCTGTTGATCAGTTTGCCACACCCACTGAGCCTGTTCCTGATCCCCCTGATTTAGCTGTATGCCATGCTCAGCTTGCTTATGCTACTTGGGTCGGTAAGCCGGGTCCACGCCATATCCGTCTTCGCGTACGTATCACTGGTCGTGAGTTCATTGCCCTTGTTGACACGGGTAGCACTCACACGATTCTCAGCAGTCATATTACTACACGCATTCGTGCTATGCCAGTCACTACGCCTCATCCCCTGCATGTTGAGGTTGCCATCGCACACTCTTTTCCTAGCACGCAGATGTATCAGCAGCTTTCATATCGGATTGGAGACTTCCTTGGTCAGACAAATTTTCATATTATTCCACTTACACGGTACGATATTATCCTCGGTGCTGATTGGTTTGCATCCCTTGGTGCGGTTACAGTAGACCTCCAGCAGCAGACATTGACATTCTCTCATGATGTTACTCAGCATATATTTTCCGGTATTGATTCTCGGTAGGACTATCAGCTTATTTCCGGGAAGCAGTTCATATGGAGCCTCCCAAAGGCCCACTGTGCGGCTATTCTTTCTGTTCAGCCAGTTCAGCCTATTGCGGATGCACCACCTTTGCCACAGGTATTTTCTGAACTGTTGCGTGAATTTGAGCATGTTTTTAGAGAGCTGACTCAGTTACCACCTTTACGAGATGTCAACCACCATATAGACCTTGTTTTCTCTGCATCACCTCCTTCTCGTCCTCTTTTTTGTATGTCTATTGTTGAGCGCGAGGAAGTCCAGCGTCAGGTGTCTGATTTATTACGTCAAGGCCTTATTGTTCCTAGCCACAGTCCTTTTGGTGCTCATATGGATGACCTGTTTGACCAGTTAGGCCAAGCCAAGATCTTTTCTAAACTTCACCTCCGTTCCGGTTGTCACCAGATTTGTATGCATCCTCCTGATGAGCACAAGACAACTTTCCGTACCCACTTTGGTCTGTATGAGTTTCGTGTCCTTCCTTTTGGTGTTACCAATGGCCCGCCCACTTTTCAGAATGTCATGAATAACATCTTTCGTCCTCTGCTTAGCAAGTGTGTCATTGTTTATTTTGACGATATCCTCATTTATAGCACCACTCTCTCTCTTCATGTTCAGCACGTTCGTTCTGTTTTTGTTTTGTTAGTTACTCATCATCTGTATGCTAAACGTTCTAAATGTTTTTTTGCTATTGTACAAATCGAGTTTTTGGGGTTCTTTGTTACTAATGGTATTGTTCGTCTCGACCCTTGTAAGGTCCGTTCTATTCTTTCATGGCCTATGCCTGCTGATGTTCATGATGTTCGTATGTTTCTTGGTCTTGCTATCCATCTTCGTAAACCAGTTGCTCATTTTGCCACTCTTGCATCTCCTTTGCATGCTCTGTTAAAAAAGGAAACTTCGTTTGCTTGGACTCCCGCTTGTCAGTCAACTTTTGATACTTTGAAGGTTAAGCTTACCACTGCCTGTGTTTTATGTCTTCCAGATTTTTCCCAGCTTTTTGCTGTTGAGACTGATGCTAGTTCCACAGGGTTAGGTGCTTTGTTACGTCAGCGTCAGTGTGTTATTGCATATGAATCCCGTCGTCTTCGTTCGTATGAGCAGCGCTATTCCACTCATGAAAATGAGTTGCTTGCTATCATTTTTGCTTTAAAAAAGTGGCGTCATTATCTGTATTGTGTTCCATTTGATGTTTTTACTGATCACCAATCACTTCATTATTTGTATACACAAAAGGATCTTAGTGATCGTCAGTACCGTTGGCTTCAGTTTTTACAGTCTTTTCATTTTGATATTCATTATAAGCCTGGTAAAAGTAACGCTGCTGCTGATGCTTTGTCTCGTTTACCTGCTCTTACTTACAGTCTTGTTACGTCTCTCCACTCTTGGTATGATGATCTTCCTCAGGCTTATGCCACATGTCCAGACTTTCATGATGTTATGTCATCTGCCTCTCATCCTTCCTCTCACCCTCACCAGGTTTATTCCATTGTTAATCATCGTTTGTTTCACTTTGGTTCGTTATGTATTCCCAACACTCTCGACATAAGTCCAGAGCTCCTTCTTGATGCCCATTCCTCTCCTGTTGGTGGCCATTTTGGTTTTCAGAAGTCCTTGTTCCGTTTGAAAGAACATTTTTATTGGCCTTCCATGAAGCGTGAGCTTTCCCACCTTATTCATACTTGTGATTTTTGCCTTCGTAACAAGTATTCCCGTGAAAAACCTGGCGGTCTCCTTCAAAGTTGGCCTATTCCCTTCCGCCAGTGGACTGATATATCTATGGACTTCATTTTAGGTCTCCCCCGTACTCAGCGTGGTCATGACTCTTGTTTGGTGGTAGTTGATAGGTTTTATAAACAAGCTCATTTCATACCAGTCAGACGTACTATTACAGCAGAGCAGTGTGGTCGTATATTTATTTCTGAGATTTTCCGCTTACATGGTCTCCCACGATCTATACTTACTGATCGGGATACCAAGTTTACATCAGGTTTTTGGACAGAGCTTATGCGTATCTTGGATGTTAGGATACTTATGGGCATTGCTTATCATTCTTCTGCAGATGGTCAGTCTGAGGTTATTAACCGGGTATTGGAGGATTATTTACGACATTATGTTTCTCCTTCTGGTCGTGATTGGGATCAACATTTATGTTTGGCTGAGTATAGTTATAACAGTTCTGTTAGTTCCAGCACAGGTGTTTCTCCTTTACTGCTTGCTCATGGATACTCACCAGTTCTATCGGTATACCTGCTCCTCCAGATGATGCACCTGTTACTATTTCATCTTATCTTTCGAGTGCTCGGGAGATTATTACTAGAGCTGCTACTCATTTATAGCATATTCAGCAGCGGTACAGGACCATTGTTGATCGTCATCGGCGCCATGTTGAGTTTGCAGAGGGAGATACTGTTTTTCTCCGGTTATGCTTTGCTCGCCATCGTTTTGTACAGGGTCTTGCTTCTACTGAGAAGCTTGCGCCGCGCTATTATGGGCCTTTTCAGATTCTTGAGCGCCTCAGTCTCCTATTGGGCTACTCTGCATATATTCCGCAGGCCTCTTTACATTTACTATTGGTTATGTATATTTTTGGTTACGCATTTTATATTAGTCATGTACAGGCCCCAGAGCCTTTTTATATGCTTATGACCCGCACTGGGTCCTTTTTTATGACATTGACTGGCCTTGGGCCCTTATTATATGGTTATATGTGGAGTGGGGGTCGTAGGAGGGCGCACTATTTTCCCTCCCTTTACTTTTGAATTCCTATTTTAGGGTTCATTGGTAGGGTATTTATAGGGGCATTTGTACACTCATTTTTCAGATTATTGATTGGTATTGCTTGGACTCTTCGTGGGAGAACCTGTTGTCTTGTCTATTGCTTGTAGGGCTTTAGTCTATTGCTGTCTTTTATGCTTCATTGATTCAACACCTGAGATTTTGATCATAACTTGCTTTACCATTCATATGAAATGATATCATTCTTGCTGATTTTAAATGATTTGAGCAATAAAAAAGGTGCTCAGGTTGGAACTCAGCCAATGAATTCCAACCATGGGCATTATTAACGCATACATGAGATACGTTGAATTTCTAGTAAATTGCTAAGTTTTGAAGGATTTGAACAAAAAGAAAAAAAAGCTTAGGTTGGAGATCGACCATTGACTTCGACTCCTATGCATTTTTCTTAAGGTGTGAGACCCATTGAATGTTTGGTGCAAGCTACAATATGGTCCAAATCTGTTGGCTGTCAAAAATTTGGGATAACAAGAATGGCTGGAAGTTAGCTAGCAAGTTCCAACCATGAGCACTTTTTGCTTTTGTGTGATACATTGAATGTTTAGTAATTGCTTGCTTTTGGTCCAATTGTGTTGATTTCTATGCTCATAAGGTGGAGAGGTCACATGCTTGAAGTGGAGACAATCACATATTAAAAGCACACAACCATTAGTGTAATGGATGCAAAGTGTGGTGATCATATTTAGTGGGAACCTATTTTCTCTAGAGATGTACGTGAGAAGTTTGGTGCTCTCAAAATATTTTGAACTCGTGCTAGATGATTTTTGCCATGCTTAATTGGAGGAGCGAATTGTTACTTTGCTAATAAAGAGTGGAGAAGGCTTTGAGTATTTAAAGAGTGAAACAAGAGAAAAATTGAAAATGGTAAACCCTTCCTTGGCATACATTCGAGAGTCCCTTGGAAAAGCAAGTTGCCATGCTTTGCAAAAAAAGTGTGTAATAGTAGTCAGTGTGAATGCTTAATTGTCTTATTTTCTTGTACATTTTTGATTCAGTTTAGTAAGGCACTTTCTTGTTGGTTCGAAGCGCAATAAGTTTGACTTGATAGATTATTTGTTTGGTGTCCAATGAGTGATCTAGTCAGGGGCGTGATGGGTCTGTGAAATGCTGGCAACTTTACGAGGGTTCATTGTCGAGGTACGCTATACATAAATCGTAGATTGCTTTATCTTGGAGGTATTTAGTTTGCTATTGGAAAGTGGTCATGCTTTTCAATATGGTGTCTTCTCATGCACATGTTCTCCAACCTTTTGTATAGTTATGAGTAGGGATGAACCAAGTTTTGCATTATATTTGAGTATTCTATTAATCAATGATCTTGTAGAACATTTATGTTCTGAATAAATTTTCAAATTTGTGGTTTATTATGAAGTTCGGAAAATTGGTTGAGGAACAAGAATTTAACAAGAAAAATGTAATGATTCACCAATTTCTTTGAGAAAATCCATATTAAGAAACTTGTCATGACAAATCTTGTTTTCAAAATTGTTTAGAGATTGAAGATGATTAGAGAGCACCCCGCCATGGCAAGTGCCTTACAATTTATGGGGTCTTGGATGCTTAAGATTCATTAGAAAGAGCGTGACTTTCAACTTATAAATATCTTTTTGTTTGGCTGCTTGTTAATATGACTATGGGAGTGGTCAAGGAAACTTGTTGACTAAGGTAGGTTGTAGATTCTTCTTCAAAGAGTAGTCAAGCTATTGGTAGTCTTCTTATACTAATTTCACTCAATTTTGTTTGTCATATAAATAAGAGTCAAATTTTGGATCCACGTCTTCCGTGAGATCTCAAAAGAACACATGTTAAGCCTAGATGTCATTGGCATGGTGCAGGTGTGGGGTTTTATCCTGTTGATGTGAATGCAGAGGGCTTACTTGCTTGGGATCCAAGTTCAGATGTTTTTGAGATTGATTTTTGACAGATGCATGAATTCAAATGAGTTTTAATGGTTAAGTGAAGGGCATGCTTGGCTTCTCTTAACCAAATGATGTGGCAAAATGTTTGGCTATGTTTGTCAATGCTAAATCTGTAAACGCTACCTATGAACACTGCTAGCTCATGCATAAATATGGACATTTGAGCCAGAAGCAAGTAGGCTATTTTTGGCAAGAGACCCAGCATTCATCACTTTTGACACTTTGATTATTAAGTGTGAACACGAAATACCAGAAGATCAATCAAGAGGATTCTGGTTCTGTTGTGCTTTTGAATCTTTTATAATGCTTGATCTACCCCTAAGCAGTTTTTTATATTGATCTTTTACCATTTAAAAAATGAATATCAAAGATGAGGTACACAAGAAATCATAGCTCTTTTCTTTAATTTAAGTTAGCAGTGCTGGTCCATGGATTGTTGGTGTGAGACATGGATGGGCTTTCCGATTACAACAAAGTTCTTCACCCAGTTGATTGACAACCATGAAACTAAACTTATGAGTTTCCTTTGGGCTTACAATGTAAAGGGCCTTGATTTGACACCCATATTGCCCACAAAATAAAATAGGAAAAAATTGCATTCCGAGAAACCTAATGAGAAATCCCAGATTAGAACGTTTAATTATGGTATAAAACGCTAATTCTATAAAGTAACACATTCGATATTCTCTAGTACCCAAATCCATGTGTGTGTGTGTGTGTTTGAGAGAGAGAGAGAGAGAGAGAGAGAGAGAGAGAGAGAGAGAGAGGATGGCACTTCCTATCATGCATTCTTTATATCACATAAAGAGCCAAGAGATGTCCAAGAGGCACTTCAATCCAAGGAATGGGTTGAAGCAATGACCCTTGATTTCAAACAATACATGGGAGCTTGTCAATCCACCTAGCAACATGCATGTTATTGGATGCAAATGGGTGTTCAGGATCAAGTACAACAATGATGGATCCATCAACAAATTTAAAGCAAGACTATGTGCCAAAGGCTATTTTTAAATCAAAGGTCTTGACTATGAAGACACTTTTTCACTTGTTGCAAAAATGGTAACTATAAAAATTCTCATTTCACTTGCATGTTATCACAATTAGAAGATGTTTCAACTTCATGTATCTAATGCTTTCCTCAATGGATATGTTGAGGAGGAGATCTACATGGAGCAACCACCTGGATTTGTGAAAGTTGGTGAGGAAACAAAAGTATGTCTTTTGTTTAGAAGTCTTTATGGACTTAAACAAGCACCAAGGTCTTGGTATGCAAGGCTAAACTCATTTCTCATATCACTCGGATTTCATCTTAGTGATTATGATCCTTCATTGTACATTAAGTTTGTAAATAACTCTTTAGTTATTCTTCTTATTTATGTAGATGACATAATTTTAAGTGGAAGTAATTTGGAGCTAGTTGAGGAAACAAAATGTCCACTTGGTAGTGAATTCAAAATGCAGGATCTAGGAATTCTTCACTACATCTTAGGCCTGGAAATTGATTTTTGGAAAGATCATGCTTTTATAAGTCAATCTAAGATATGCTCTTTCCATGCTTAAAAAATTTCAAATGGAAAAGTGTAAGAGCATAGATACTCCAACGGAGCATGTTGTAAAAGTTCTTATAAAAGAGGATGAAAGATCCTTTGAGGACACCACTCTTTATAGGAGTCTTATTGGATCCCTCATTTGGTTAACTGTAACTAGCCCACATTTAAGCTTTAGTGTGCACAAATTAAGCCAATTCATGCAAGATCCAAAGATTTGTCATTGGAAGTTGGCAAAGAGAATCTTGAGATATGTATCTTCCACCTTAGACTATGGATTGATCTATAAAGGTGAAGATCTAACATTGGTTTCATTTTCAGACTTGGATTTTGCAGGAGATAAAGTGGATAGAAAATCGACAAATGCATACACAGTTTTTATTGGAGGAAATCTAGTTTCTTGGTTATCCAAGAAGCAAGCTACTATATCTTTGTCATCTTGTGAAGCAGAGTACAAAGCTCTTACAACTACCACAAAGGAAGTCCTTTGGATTAAGAGGCTACTCATGGAGCTAAAATGCATTGAAGATGAAGACCTACCTATTATCAAGAATGATAACATCTCGACTCAAGCTCTTGTAAAACAATCCTGTATTTCATGCAAGAAGCAAACACATTGAGGTAGCACACGTAGATCTACTCACAAAACCATTGCTCAAGAACGTGTTTGTCAAGATGAGGTAAAATCTTGGCTTAATGTCAAGTCCATGGTGACTAGATAGATATATTTTAAGGAGTGTGAAAAAAGGTAAAACATGTCTTTCTATGTTGACTTTGGGGGCTATGCTCACTTTATTCCATTGTACATAATTAAGGTATGTGAATTGAACACATGACCTTGTAGAATAGGTCGAGTTTGTGTTAGGTAGATTTAGTTGTGTTAGCATGCAAAATGTTAGGTGACATGCAAAGTTAGGTAGAAGCTACATGCAATTTAGCATACATGATCTACACATGTCTAGTTCATCTAGGAAAGTGACATGCAATCCATGCAACATCATGCATGTAGTTTGGCATGTGGATCTATGATAGTAGAGTCAACTAAGAGATGTGGATCAACCATTGATTACATGCAAATCCACCTTAGAACTCGAGCCTCATCATGTGAGGTTTTTGGCTAGTTTTCAATATTGTAAGTTTTGATGAGAATTGAGGTTTTCTCTCTCTACTCAAGAATTATTGCTTGTACATTCTCTCTCTACCCGAGAGCACCTCATAGTAAGCACTTAGAGACTTTTTGAACATTATCTCTCATAGTGAGTACTTAGTTTTTTAAGTCTATGATGATTTGCTAAAAACAAAACCAGAGTTTTGTTCCTATCTTTGAAGCTGGCCCATAGTTGCAAAATGCAACAATTTTGAATCAGGGAGTGATCTACCTTGAATTTTGTTTTTTCTATTTTTTTTGTCTTGACAATAATCCATATACAGTGACTACGAGTTTGCGTGCTGGTGTTTCTTTGTTTGTGCAAGCTCGCATGGAAAACATGGAGAGGACCATGGCAAAGATAAAAGCATTCGTTGCCACTATGGTTGGGAGTTTTGTGTCATCTTCTTAGTATCCTCCACCATATTCCTATCCTTTTTGGTTTCCTCCTTTTACATGTCTATATATATCCTCCGCCCTATCGTAAGGACAAAGACATAAAGCCTACTTTTTGTTGGGAACCTCCCCAATAGACTATTGATATTGTAGATCAGTGGTTGCATAAATAGGAAAAATACCTTCATTTGAAGTGGGCCCCAACTTATGAAGGTTTGTGATTTCGCAAAGCTGCTTATCATTTTACTGAGTTTATAGACAGATGTGCAAGCTATTGAAGTCCAATCATCTTGGTTTCTGCAGCGTTAGAGGCAATACACAGTGAAAGAATATGTCGATAAGTATAGAGAAGTGGCAAGTGCTTATCAAGATGCTTTGTGGTTCACAAGTTCGTCTTCGGCCTTTGCGTAGAGTTGAGGCCTTCAGTGCTTATTGAAGGTTGCAAATCTTTGGAAGAGGTAGTTGCAACAATACTCAATTTTGAAGGCAATGTGTGCCACAAGGCTGAATCTGGAATGGCAAGTTGGCCCAAGAAGGGTTTGTGGTCAGAAGGACTTCTTGCAAAAGGATCCTATCTAGATGCACATATTTTGAAGCACAAGTCGGATGTGGTAGTTCCTTTGAGATATCGGTATACGGTTCAGATGCCAAATTACAAGGGAACAAAAGTTTGGAATGAGAGAATCTCTCAGGCATCCTTGTCTATTCAAATGTATTTCGAGAAGTTGGATTTTGAAATCACAAAATTAGCTAAGTTTGATATTATTTTGGGTAAGCAGTGGCATGCGAGTAAGTGGCCTGTTATAGATTTCATTTCGCACTTGTATAAGTTTAGACATGAGAGTATGTCTCATGTCTTAAAGGAGGAGAGACCGTTTGTTGAGGCTCCTCTTATTAGCTATATGCAAATAAAGAGAATGGAGTTGCAATATTTGTGGTTGTGTTATGTGAATGCTGATTCCAGTTTTGATAGTAATTAAATAAGCACACTTAGTAATGATCCACAAGCAGCTTCATCTTTTTTTGCATCTTTTATAGCACATGCATCTACATTATAACACAATTGTGACCTAGAAAGCGAGTTTTGGAGAAGTCGCTCAAATTTAAACATATGTTAATTAATGACATGCCACATGGATTGTTGCCTTGAAGGAATGTAGAGCATCATATTGAGCTTGTTCCAAGGGCAAGTGCCGTATGTAGGCCTCCTTATAGGATGAGCCTATAGAGGAAGACGAAATCGTAAGGATGTTGGAGGAATATCTCAAGCTAGGATACCCTTCGCTTCTCCTATTTTACTTGTTAAGAGAAAGGATGGTAGTTTTCATTGTGCATTGATTACAGGGGATTGAATAAAATCACTGTAATGAGTTCGAGATGAAGATGTCCATAAGACGGCTTTCCAAACTCGTTTTGGACATTATGAATTATTGGTGATGCCGTTTGGGCTAACCAATGCACCAGACATTCATGATGCTCATGAATGATATCTTGCCTGACTATATGGGCAAGTTTGTTGTCAATTTTATTGATGATAAACTTGTCTATAATAAGGCGGTAGCAGAGTTCAGGATTCATTTCTAGACCATAATTGGCAAGTTACAAGCTTTTGCTTTGTATGCCCATGCTTAGAAGACCGAGTTGTGTAAGACTCGTGTCGAATATGTTGGTCACGTAGTGATGGTTGGGGGTATTTTGGTTGACAGCCAAGGTAGCTGTGGTTGAGAAGTGGATGAGTCCCATTGATATACGCCAGTTACAATCTTTCTTGGGCTTTTGCAAGCTCCACAAGTGGGTCATTTTGCGACATCGGTTGGATTTGCTTGGACGTGAGGGCATCTTGGTTATAGATGCGTGCCATGATCGAGGACCTAATTTGGAGACAAGTGGTGTAGCAGTGGATGTACAAGTGACATGGGTGCTGGTACGACAGGATACCATTTTTAGGCAGGCCTTTGGAGTTTTATTGATTATGCATATGCTATGTCAAAAACAAAGTACTCGTTTGAAATGCTCAATGACTTGTTGATTATGTCTACTAGCTATTTATCTGGTGAGGGCATAGTCTTATGGTGTAAGATTTCCTAAGGTTGAAGCCTTGCTCGTTCATTGATGTCAGCTGTACAAGTCTGTGCTTGTAAGTGTCTCCTAGGGTATCAGCCAACTAGATGGAGGATGATAATCTCATGGTGGCAGTGAGACTTCCGAGCCATGTTGCTCATGTGGTTCACTTGTGTCCAAGTCGGATTGGAAACAAGTCAGATGACAAAGAGTGTAGCAAACTCTATGTGAGCATTGTGTTTGCATGATACTTTGTGTTGTCAAGCTTGAACTTGAGCGTGTATGTCAAGTGGTTTATTGGTGTGCTTGATTTTGAGTCAAGTACATAGTAACATGAACATGCATAACATCTTTTGGACACTCTAGAAATCGCTACACTCCTACTGCATTAGAGCTTAAGGGAGAGTGTTAAGAATCAGATTCAATCCGATTTTTTTATGTGAGCTCAAAATGTAGTACTGTACAGTTAAATTAGATTTACAGTTTATCTAGTTCAATGTATTTTCTATAGTAATCGGGATGTTGCCCGCTATCGACATGTTTGTTGAGCACTTGTCCCGTAACTGGCTACTTGGATTAGCCGGGTAGCCACACATAGGAAAATCATATCTACGGTGTCATTTATAGCATTTGCTATATTTAGAGGCATGTCTTGAGTTTGTCATTGAAATTTGGCCATACTGGGCCTAACTTTAAGTTTAAGACACTTGTTCGTGTTTCCTATGTATACTGTTTTTCCTATGTTAATCATTAACTTTTGCTGTGCCATCTTTGAGAGCTTGAGGTGCTTGTGGCTATGGTGATTGAGGTGATCTGCATGCTGCACTGGTTCTTGTATTTTTTGGTTTTATCAATAGGATGAGTAGTATGGAGCATCCTCAAATGGATGGTCAGACAAAGAGGGTTGATTAGATCTTGAAGACATGCTTTGTGCTTATGTTAGTGATATGCAGACAGGCTGGGTAAAAGCACCTATCAAATTGCCAATCACGAGCATACACACTGGCCTTTGGTTTCTTGAGCTTAGAGAGACTAGTTTGTGATAGTACACCATATTCTGTGGTTTCTGCATGGTGCTTATTTCTCCTCTGAGGCCATTGAAAAGCCTTGTGAGGTTGATGAGGCAACGCTTCTCATAGTTCATATTTGTTTTTTTTGAGAGTTTTCCTATCAAGTTTATTTTTTAGATAGTAGTTTTTGGTGGTGTGTATCACTTATCACCAGCACATCAGCTTGGACAGAGTATAGACATTGTTGTTAGATCATTGATGCTGTTCATTTATGCATATTCTTCTATTGGCAATGTGTGTTATGATATCAATAATTCATTAGTAGTGGTTTTCTAATTTCTCAGTATCTTTGATTAATCTACAGTTTATGTTTTACTGCGAGAATAGTGGCTGAGAAACATGAACATAGAGAAACTGACTTAACTATTATTTACTGCAGGCAACCTCTTCTTACAATTGAGACAAATATGTACCATTTCTGTAAACTATCATTGTCAAAATTTATGAAGAGTGCGTTGGAGTCTGAAAGCCAAAGCTGTGTCAATTATGGAAGTTCTTGTGGCCAAACACTCTCTCAATCACCAACATCCTGCAGTCAGCTTCATGATAATTCATCAAATTCTTTAAGCCTTGCAGAGACAACATTGCATAATAGCAGCATGTTCTCTGAGGATCTACAACATCAAGCGCAAAAAGAGATGCTCAGCAAAACCAATCAACTTGCCTTGGCTCATGATTCTGTTTTAAGCAGCCAGACTTCTCTACAGGAGTTCAGTTCTTCTGTAGGGCTTCCAAAAGCAGGTACTAACTATACAAATGAGCACGTTGTTGGGCACCGTGAAAAAATAGTTTTATCCTGTTCTCTATGTCTGAAAAATGAGGGTTTCTGAATGTGCTTATTTGTTGTGTTTTTGCTTCCTGGTTTACAAAACATTCTCATCCAGAAAGCTTATTAACTTCTACATACTAATTTGTCAACTATCTTGTACATGTTTCTGAGCTATCAAGAATCAGGATTGTAGTGACTTGCAGTTCAGTCCCCATACACATCTTTCTAGGTTTACTGCATACATTATCTTCACATTCTTAGTTTTGAAATACAGATCTTCTTTTGCTCAATTAAAATTGTGGGATGCCGAGTCTCTTTGGCTGATCCTCAGCTTCCCTGATTGCATAAGCTGTCTATATTAGTATTTTTGCATGAACACTTACAAGTTGAGAGATATGAATGACAAATAGTTTCTGCTGGATGATAGAGAACACATACCACATTATGTAGTAGCTGTTTTTTAAAGCTAAGTACCATTCCAGGTTGAATATCTGGTATCGTTTTGGACTGTTTCAACTCAGTTCTAGAAAATAAGAATAAAGGAATTTTTTTTTTCCTTGAATGGCCTATCAAAAATAAAAGCTTTTCGAATTTGAACACGCAATGTAGTGACATTTCCAAAATAGACCACATTCAAGTATTGGCAAGAATAATCTACAGCAGCTATTGTAGAATTCTAACTAGGTATTAGTTACAGATTTTCTTGCTACAATTGAGTGACACTATTAGACTAAGAAGATTTTTTAGTTTATGTCAGGGATGCAAAGGAGCATTAAATAGACCACTCATGTAAACCAGCTCCTGTGAAATTAAAGCTCAAGGTTTTGTTAAAAGTAGTCTTGAAACACAGAAAGTACTGGAAATCCCAAAAGAAAGTAAAAGAATGTATACAATAAGTGAAAAGCAGTTTCAAAATTAGCTTCTTTCCAAGCTTGCTTCTATTATGGGGTTAGCCAAAAATAGCTCTTTCACAATTAGTGCAGATCTTAGAAGCCCGTTCCGAGCAAAATGGGTCGGAACGTTCCGTTCTGTCCGTTCCGTCCGTTCCGGAACGTACTGGGTCGGAACGAGTTAATGTAAATTAAAAAAAATTGATATACGACCCTGCTGGCCCGCGACTTCTGCATTTCACGGATAGCAGCAGGAGCGAGCAGGGAAAGTAAGAGCAAGGTTGCGAGTAGGAAAGTAAGGTTGTTAGATAGGTGCACTGCTGGCACACGACTTCACCATTTCACAACATCGAGCTGGCCCGCGACTTCACCATTTCACAACAGCGAGCAGGGAAAGTGCGCCTACATGCAGTTTGATGAGACTGCATAACTTCACCTCTGAAATGTTGAACAACATGCTGCAATGTCTCTTTCCTTCTGCGTTAAATGCGGGATTCATACTTTTTTCCACGGATCTGTTTCCAATAGATAAGGGGAGATCAGTTTTTCATATGCACAGAATTGGAGATATGGTGTGGTTGGGAGCCTTTTGCGACAGTTGGTGTGGTTGGGAGAACCAGTGGCTGGATTCTCATGTGTAAATTCAAATAGCAAGCTTGAATTGGGTCCTGTCATTCCAACTCTGTTGACCCTGTTACTTTTTGAAAGATTATTATAGGGATGCCACGAATGACCAGATCAAATCCGCCCTCTATCAAATTCTGCAAACACGTCGCTAGTAAGATCCACGATATTGTCCAGTTGCTTCAAATTCTCCCTTTGCCTTGATGTTTTCCACCGACTTTTTACCATAACTTAAGTACTGAAGTGTAGTAATCCTTTGTAAAAAAATACGTTTTTTTTTTCAAGGGCCCAGAACGCGTTCTGGAATGCGTTCCAGAACGCGTTCCATTCCGGAACGGGGGGCAACTAAGGTGCAGATAGTAGACAATGTCTAAGTTATGGATTTTAGGGTCAATGAAGCATAAATTGTCGATACATGAGACATCTAGCAAAAGAGCATCATATGTTATTAGTGGCTGAAGCCTTACAAGCAATAGCAAAGGCAAATTCTCCCACAAAGAGCCCAAGAATTACCAAATCAATAAGCTGAAAAATGAATGTACATTGTAGTTTCCAAGAATAGAAAGGAACGTTCGTAGGAATGGATCCGTACCATTCCTAAGTTACTTGAGGAATGGTTAAAAAAAAAAGAAACCTATTATTTGAAAAATAACTTTGGTGTCAGTAAATCCATTTATTGAAATGATTAAATCATTGTTTTCGGGGTTTTTAGAAAAGGTTTTTGCACATAAAAAAAGGGTTTACGTTCCAAGGTTCCTTTTCCTAAGTTGAAACATAAGTTAAAGATGCTCTTAGGATCAGGAACAGGAACAAAATTAGGAACAAAACTTAGCAACAAGAACAAGAGCAAGAATTGTAACGAATCTCAAGAACAGGAACAAGAATAGGAATGAAACTTAGGAACAGGAACAAGAACAGGAACAAGAACAATCATAGGAACTTGCTTAGGAATAGGAAGCAGAAGCCTAGGAACTTAGGAATAGAAATGGGGACAAGAAGAAGAACTTAGGAACAAAAACATGAATAGGAACTTAGGAACAAGAATTTAGGTTCAACAAGAATAGGAGTAGGAATAACTTAGGTTTCAATAGGAACAAGATTAGGTAATTTATACTCTTTTTCTACGCATGAACTTGGGAACTGTTAGGAACGAAAACAAGATCAAAAACATAGGAACAAGCTCTCGAACCTTCATAAGTCATAGGTCTATTAGAATAATCCTGAGTATAGACTAGTCCATAACATCATGTAGACCATTTCATTTAATATGCCTTTATCAAACAAAATGCTGTAGCCCAAAATGCTCCAAAAACAAACAACTTTTAAGTATTAAGCACATAGTTGCAACGAATCGCGATTCGCTGGGTCTGCAAATCGGAATCACGATTCTGCGAATCACAATTCTGAACCCAGAATCGCAAAAAAAAAAGAATTTTTTTTTTTTTGGAAAAATAGCTTATGGCTGAAAGTTTTTTAGGGGATCAATGGTCAAACCAGCGTTTTGCCTATCAGAAGTGCAGTAGATGAGGCACAAACAGATCTTATTTTCAGTAGCTATCTGGTTGTCATTTGCTCTGGTTTTCAGTAAATGTTAATCCTACAGTTTGGGCTATCAACTGTATGGATGATGATTTTTGCAATCGTTTCACTGGAGATGTGAGTGCAATGTGCATACAGTTGGGGGCATAAATATTGGGGGGGGGGGGGGTAGCATTTTTATCTATGGTGTCTATATAGTAGGAAGTCCTAGGGGGTTCGGGAGGTAGTAGTCCCCTGGGAAACAGGGGGTTCGGGGGGCGGTAGCTCTCTGAGAAATAGGGGGTCCGGGGGCTGCCGGTAGACCCCGGCCCCGACGGTAAGGCCTCTTCATGATTTGGCCTTCCAACTCCCTGAGTGAGAACACACTTTTTCGTGCTTAGCACCTGAAACAGTCAGCAAACTACACAGTCATAATGCTCTCATTCAGAACTTTCATCTGATACCCATATTGCCTAAAAAAATTTCAAAACAAAAAAAACGATTCTGCGCGATTTTGGGAAAATCCCAAAACATGTTTCTGAATCGCAATTCAGAATCGCGGTGCATCTATGATAAGCATATTGTGTTAACATCAAATAACATAAAAGAAGAGGTCATATAATCTAACACCTTGACTACATAAAACAATAACATGGCTAATGTAAACTATTTATGTGACCTTTTTATAAAACTAGTGGCCGTATGGAATGATGTATGATAACAGAAGAACGATTTCACATAAAGGAAGAATAAATTGTATCTCAACAAGTGTTGTTAGATGGAAATGCAAAACATCTCTATTAGTATCCTATGAAAGGCCATTGGCCAATACAAACAATGTCATTTGAGCCTCAGGCAATGTCCTCGACATGCTTACAACTATAGCCAGAATCTTTGAACTTTCTACGTGCTGGAGTAGCTGCAACATCCGTGTTTGATCCAATGAGCAAGACCATGTATGAGCATCCTGCCTGGGCCCCTAGAACTTGTACATTTACGAGCCATTGTCTTATTACAAGGTTGCACTCTTGCATCGGTCTCTTGGTCCAGTATGTCATCATCAAAATCATCTGCGTGATCATCTGGCTTCGAAATGTCTAATCCAAGATCTCCCTTATCATGCTTTCCCACCTCAACCCTGAGCTTTGCAATCAAATACTCCTGTAGGTCAGCCAATACTGCACCAACCACTTGGTCATCTGCAGGCTCCATGTGGGATGGAGGACATTGTATGGTATTTGTCTTTGGGAGCATGCAATTATAAGATTCCTGACAAATCAGGAGTATTTGTTGTAGGACATTAGCTGCTCGCAATGCTGCACAAACAACCTTTTGTGCTTTCTTGTGTGAATAAACGCCCAGGTCCTCTAGTTCTGCTCACAGACTGATGCTAAGTAGTTTTGCAAGAGAACTCTAGTGGCGACTCTCTTGAGAGCAAGTGTTGGCCCATCAAACATATGCCACCATGACATAGGCGTGTCCTGCTCCAAAGCCAGTCACTTAGTCCAAAATTTCACAGACATGTTGGATGAGCACCACGGAGACTAGCAATGTAGCAAGAAACAAGCTCCTCAATATGAAGCTAAGTGAACAAGTAAGAGAGCTCTGTAGAATGGTTAGTGTAGTAGTGCAAATCACTAGTTGCTATCAGACCAACCATTGAAGGTTGATCATAGCCCGTTGGAGCTCTATTCGAATGTAGACCATGACTAGAAGGGGCTCATGGCCAACAAATGAATAAAAGAGCCAGATAAATGTCATAATATGGCGAGTCAAAGATGAGTCCATTAACTGTCTATGTTTTGTATCTAAGAGCTGAAAAGCTTCTCTGAACTTAACACATCTGCAGCTAAATGAGAGAAGATTACATATGTGGATCAACTCCACCAGAAGGGCATTATTTATACAAGCCTCCAAGGAACTTTCAAACCTCAAATTTTGAACACCTTGTTGTCATTTTAATTTGGAGAAAATTTTGGCCACATGATGTGCAGACCACACAGTCTTGTCTTTGAGAGTCGAAGGCATATATTCCATACTGTACAATATGGCCTTGCAGGTATCCGGAAATGCCAAGCTCTCTCAATTATTTACAGTGATTTTCCTAGTTGATGCTAACTTTCAAAAGGACCATCTTTTGCTTGCACTCTCAAATAAGCGATTGGAACTTCCCATCCTCATTGATTGATAACAAAACAGTGGCAGTAACAACTCGCTTACTTCTCTGTGTACGTATTTCCAGCGACTACTTTGGGGTTTGATAATGACACTAATAGAGATGTCTCCATGTTGTCTCCATGTTAAGCATGATTAAGGTACTTCCATGAGCAAATTTCCTACTTAAGTTGAAAGTATTTAGAAAGCATGCAATCATTTATGCATGCATACTTCAAAGTTGAAGATAGATGTAGTGTCATAATATGATGCACATTTACTTCAGTGGAGTTCATACAGTCTGAAAACATTATCTATTCGGGGTTAAAATTTCACTTTATCTGAAGTGAAGCATTGCTGCTTGTTTCAGTCTGTGTGGAAGCTGCCAATGTTGGTCGAGGAAGGCCCCTTCTTACCATAGCTGGAGAGGAGCCTTCAGTGGTATTGTAGTATGTCCAGTGCCTGTTCTGTAAACTATCCTTATCACAATTCAGATAATTAGAACTTTGATCATGTTGAGCTTGAGTCCTTTCCACACTTGGTCTTTGTTATCGTACAAGCTGCTGTTATGTAGGAGTTTAGAGGTAAATTGATGATCAACTTTTCTTAACCAGACCCTACATGCACATCGCTATTTTTGCGTTGTCAGTTTGGATCATGCTTCATTGAACATTATGCTATTGCACAGGTAGAGGTCTGGGATATTGAGAGTGGCAAAAGGGTGCAGCAGTTGCGATTACAATCTCCAGATGCTTTTGATGAACAGGGTTTACGTGGGCTAGAACGCTCTGCAGGTTTTTTTGCAAACAGAAAACATGTGGTTACCCACTATCTCATTACAGTTCTGCATCAGCCTAATCTGCTTGCTATCTAGTCACTAGTGATAAATATTTATTTTGAAAATAAGCAAGCGGCAAGAATTTACATTACGAGCACCTCAGCGATTCTCCAGCATCGATGGTCAACTTTATTTCCATACAGATACATGTACTCATCGTAGATGTTAACAAGAGATTCAGTATCCTATAATATCTTAGGCAGACAATAAACCTAGGTTGCAATCTAAACCTGGGTAGAATAAATACTTTTAAACCTTTCTTGATATCACTTTTGTGGACCTGGTATTGCAGGCATGTGCATGGCACTTCAAGCTTATGTCCAACCTTACTCAGAAGGATTTCTCAACGTGGTTGCTGGGTAATATGGAGTTTCTCATTAATCATGTAGAGGATAGTTTGTTGTTCATCACATTATTCCTTTTTTGTTTTTTCTTTATCGTGCTGTCTCTTTAGTTAACCTTGAATAGGAACTGGCATATGATTACTGGGATTTATCTGGAAGTATATCAGATTTGAAACAAAATAGCACTCACTCTAGAAATTATTTTCCAGCTTCTGCGATTCAGGGTATCCTGGTAATTGATCATGTTTGATCTTCCTTGATATATACTAAAGGCAGGTGCCATCCAGCTCTATGCCATTGTGGCAGCATTAACTATGTTAAGATACCCTGGAGGTCTATGCTCAAGCATGTTTGATGCCCCTGTTATCACTTATGACCCTTTTGAGCAGCTTGTTCTTTGACGAGTCCTCAATTGTTCCATAGGACAGTAATACAAGTTATGGTACTTCAAACAGGTATGAGGATGGAAGTGTAGCTTTGTGGGACATTCGAAATCCAGGATCACCTTCTTTTATGAAACGCTTGCATTGTGAACCAGGTTATTTCACTGCTATTGCCTTTCTGGAGGCCAAATTCTTTGTGGGTGAAGCTCTGGATTGGCTTCATTATGATTTCAGAAACCATTTCTTCTAATGATTAAGCCAAAATGAAGTACATGGTGACGTGCTATTGCTGATTGTCATTTGTTGAGCAGTATTGAGCATTTGCCTTGATCAACGATGTCAAGGTGGGGTATCAGGTGGAGCAGATGACAAAACTATTTTCTTTGAGCTGGATCATGGAAAGGTAAGTGTGATATATTGATAATATAAACTTGAACAAAAGGCAACACTTAACATAGAGTCATAGCTACAGCATAGAGATTTTCCTAGGAATATCTGTACAGTTATGGCTAAAACAACCTGAACACTGAAAGATAAACATCAAATTTTCATATTATTATCTTGAACAAAAGCACTGAAGATATTTGGCAAAATAAGAGTCATAACTGCAGCCTAAATTTTTTCTAGAAATATGGTCTGGGAAAAAAGAAGGTTCCATTATAGAGCAGTCTGTGCACAGTTATGCTAACACAACATGAACACTGAAAGTATCAAGAGAACTGCAAATGGACTGAAAGAACTGTGAATTTTCTGATGAAATATATAGCTGAAATGACAATCTGCTACCAAGCAAGCAAAAAATGATAGCCGCAAATGGAAACATGAACTTTCAAAGCTGAGTGAACCTCTACTCTCCAGTCAGTCACCAAACCAAATGAGGCTCCACAGGCCTACTTGTCTATATGGCTAGGTTGATGAGTCCCTAGTCAGGGCCCATAATTGCCTAATATCATATGCTACCATAGATGATAGGTCGTGGGGACCCAAACCATAAGATATAATGTGAATCGATTAAAAAAACAATGGCATCAGTCCAGTTTCAGTGAACTAGCGGATGTCGTAGCATTTGGTCCACAATATGCATGATGAACTTGATGGTTCAAGACTCTGGTTGGACTCAATAGAGTTGAAGATTGCACGTCTCCTTTGTTATGTCGGGTACTATCCTAGACATAACATTGATTTATATCAGTCCAAAGACTGACATAAAGGCCCAAATACTAGTAACTGATCTGAAATTATATGATGGGACCTAAGGCCAATAAATGCTTGTAATTGATACAGGAAGAAAATGAAATAGGTCTAGTTCCTGTAACGTGCAGGCTTGGGAACTTTAACCTCTGAATCTGATTCCTTTGTACTGGTCATTGATTTTTTGTATGACTTGTCAGACTCAGACAATGAGTGTCTTCTACATGACTTTATAGTATGTCACAGAGGCTGAGTCTAACAGTTAAAATGAACAGACACAAAATGCCTTCTGACATCACACTGCAGAAAGTTGTAACATCATTATATCATTGTTCATTTTATGATTCCGCATACTTGACTTGTCTATGTTATCTGCAGAGCTCTTTTGCTGTAAAAAAGGAAATAGTGAATGCGCATCCTGGAATAGCAGATATCTCGATTCGCAACGATGATAAAATTGTTGTGACTGCTGGATGGGACCACAGGTACGGAAGCAGTCTTCCTTGAGCCTTTTGATTGTACCTTAATCAGTTTCAATGTGCCAAAATTCTACAGTTACAAGAGAATCTGTGCACTGATTGAAGCCTGCCTTGGGAATGCGAAAGCTAAAGAATGTCAAAGTGTATGAATGATTTTACCTTCTGCAATTGGTTAGACAGTTATTAGCCCTGTTTTTCTTTGGACAGGGTCCGTATTCATGATTATCATAGGAAGCGGCCTTTGGCAATTTTGAAGTACCATTCTGCAGCGGTAATTTTCACTTTTCATTAAGATGGCTTTGTCCTAATGGGTATAGTCATGAAAACACTGTCATTTGACTCCGTTCTTTGTCTCGTCTCTCATTACCTATATTGTTGCTTCTAGAAGTGTTAAGAGCATAAAAAATTCCATGCTATGAGTATATTAAGGTATTATATGTCTGATTCATCTCTTAACTCCTGAATGGGGAATATCGACCCATGGACAATTCGGGAAAACAGCAAACATTTAAAGTTGTTCCGAAATCCAGAGAGCTACGATGCTTTGTGGGCACTCTGGTCTGAGCTGGAAGATGCACCTCATAGTGACCAGGGAACAGGCACAAGAACAAGAACAGGGAATAAAAATGAAAATGTCCATGATAACTTGGGAATGGGAACGTATTCATCTCGTCATCCTAGGACATGAAAAACATCGTATACATACACATAAGAAGTTAAGGTTTATTGAAATTCCCACTGCCACGAAATAAGGATGTAATGGGGGCTGCTGTTGGATATATGTCCAAAGCTACACTGCTGATGTCGTCAATGACTTCTCATAGTGGGATATGTAGCACTCATGGTAGCATGAGGCTGAGTGATGCGTCATCTCTGGACTCTATGTTGAGAAGTGTCATCGTCTTCAACATTATATGTCTCAGGATCTATCTGTGGTCTTCTACAAGAGAAAAAAATGGTAATTTGGAGTCGTGTCGGAGTGACTCAGCGGAATTGGAATTTGGCTAGCATAGCAGTTGTCGTAGTAGGAGCATCTCTCGTATCATGAGAACACAACGAGGATCCTCATACACTAACTATAATGGATTGCACTGTAACTGGTGTATGGTGGAATAGGCAGTAATATCTCCCTCTCCCTCTAATCTCATAATAGATTGGGCATCCGAATAAAAAGTGATCCTCAGACTCCCACTTAGATAAGGTACATAGCTGACAAATCTTCTCCTTCAGGGGTACCCTGGAAGCCAAATGATGTGAGGAGACTCAGAGCTATTGCAATTTGAATCTAAGACCGTGAGATATTTCTGAATCAGAATGTATAGTAAAACTGGCAGCCCAACTGTATCTAACTCTAGAAAGTGAGTCCGCCGATAGTAGTCAGGTCGGACCCCTAGCTGGCCCTGCCATGCTCGATAGTATCAAAGAACGGGTACTTACTCGGGGCATCTTGAGTAAATCGTCAAAATAGAACCTCTAAAGGGAAGCGTGACCCTTCCCAAGTCTAGTGGAAGATGCCAGTCTCATGCCAAATATAGGAGCAGTAAAGGGCACCTCTAGATAAGTGTAGGATGATGCAATCTCTAGTGGCTATCCGTCAAAGATGAGCTCCTGTTGCTGCATGAAGGCCTTGGATGTGTTGAAGACCATAGCGTTGGTCTTCATGATGTTAACCCCCAATCTCCATTTGATATAAAGCCAGAGAGACTATCTAACTGTCTTTGTAAACCGTCTCTAGTCTTGGAGACCAAAGCCACCTCATCAGCATAAAGAAGGATGACAATTAGAATATCACTCAGCCTGCAACTTGCACCAAGCTCATCAAGTATATAGTCTAAATAGAGTTGGTGGGAGGGAGCAACCCTGCTTCACCCCAATGGTACTCCATATCAGTTTTGAAATGCTAATGTCACTCCAAAAACAACAAAGAACTTGCTCATAAAGTGCCATCACTGCTAGAACCGTGCCAGTGGAGAAACCAAGATCACGTAGCCATTGGATGAGAAGTGACCGTGGAACGGAGTCAAAGCCTTTCTTGAAGTTGATAAAACTTGGCTGACTAGTGAAACCTTGTAATAACAATGTTGAATGTAAATGAATCATGAATGTTGGAACTTCAAACTTCAATCTTCAAACCTCAAATTTGAAAGTTGAAAGTTGAAAGTTGAAACTTGAAACTTGAATACCAATGGTGAAACTTCAAACTTGAGAGTTGAAAGTTGCAACTTGTTTGTTAGAACTTACTTGAAAGTTGAAACGTTTCAACTTTTATCGTTCGATTTTGAAGTCTTGACATGTCTCATAAGATGTTGGAGAGCTTTCCACGTCACGAATTGTGTCTGTTGTAGTTGCACACCCATCCACATCCCTTCTTAGGGAGAGGTTGAGGGTGCATGTGTGTGCAGGTGCATTGGAGCCACCCCCAGTCCCTATATGATTGACGAGGCCTCGTGATTGTCATGGCAGGAGTTGACTTGGGTACAAAGACTATTGTATGGGTCACTACGATCCTAGAATAAGGATAAAGCTCGAGTTGCAGTTTGGTGGTTTTTCTATTTGTGTGACCTCCCTTTGTACTTGGCCAAGTACATTCTTGACTCTTGAGTTTTTCTTAGTTGTCCAATTATTTATGATATCTAGTATGCTATTGAATTTTGATTCGTCATTCTTGAATTTCAATTTATTACCCAATGAATTATGACACATTGACAACTGAATCCTGACTCAATGCATTATGCATTACTGGTAAATAGTTACTACTCGATGCTTTGGAGTCTCTATAGGACCCCTGCATGGAGGGACATGATGAGATTCTTGTCTAGAATTGGTTCTAAGTGGGAGGGGCCGAGCATGGAGCAACTCAGAACGAGAAGCTTGTTGATGAGCGAGACTTTGTTGAGAGGGGCTTGGAGCACCAAGAGATCATGGGTTAAGTATTTACTTACTACTATGATGATTGATTCATGATCTATCTAAATATGCATCATGAATCATGATTCATTCATGATTCGTCTATGTTCTAACTCCCAAGCTCCTCACTCACTACATGCTGCTTATACTTTACTATTTTAGTGTGCTTTCACTTCATGTTTCAAATTTCAAGATTTAAAACTTTAACTAATAACTTGGCACTTGTTGAAGCTTTGTTTGGCAAATGGTAATTTTTAATCGCTAAAAGCCTAATTGGCAGCTGTTTGTCGTTATGTCCACTTTCAAACGGGAATCTAGTATCTAGTTTTGGATGCACTATCATATAAGTGGTTGGAGTGATACAAGGAAGTGCCACATATAGGTGTCTTCTTGTATGGGCACTATGTTTTTGAGAGCTGTCGATGCCTCTGATGCAGGCACATCTATTGTCGGAGAGTATATGTGTCGCCACATCCAGAGGGCCAGTGAGGAGGTGGGCCCCCCAACCAATGCTGTGCAGGTAGGTATTATATGTTGTTCATTCTCAAGTCACGAGTTCCAACAAAGTAATTACATTGTAATTCATACATGACATGCATCATTGCAATGTATTATGTGGCATGTGCATGTCAGTGTGTCACGAGTCATGAGTCACGACTCACTAAAGTACTTAGTACTCACCTGTATTACTACTTTGAAATTTGTATAGGTTGTAACCGACAATGCGTTGAATTGTGTTGCGAATGTGGAGGCTTGTCCATGAGGCCGCATGTTTTGGGCGCCTTGTGCTTCAAATTATTTGGACCTATATAGCGAAGTTGCCTTGGGTCAAGGAGGTCGTTGACACGTCACAAAGAGACCGAGAGTGATGAGCATGTTTAGGACCCATTCACAGCCCAAGGTCTTGAGGCTTGCCCCCACCAAGTATATATACATCATAGATTGATCATTCTGACTCATGACACCACAATTGAATTTGTTGGTGTATGTGCACGCCAATTGCAACTGTTTTAGAGCCCAAGAAAGACTAGAGAGGCCATTCAGGATAGTCGCAATTTTAAGCATTGCTACATACAAACTTACTACTTAGTACTAATGTCTAACTTCTAAGTAGTTGTATTGTGTAGCTAGAGGCTAGTACTAAGTAGCCTACAAGGCTACAATGCTAAATCACTTTGAATCTTTGATTTAATTTATGCAGGTCAATTCTGATGAGATCGACATGGCAAAAGTTCCAGATTTGCCACTGAGTGACCAAGTGGAGGAGGATGTGAATGCGTTGCTCCATGAGGAGGCCGCCGCATTGAATGTAGGTTAGAACTTAGCATTTCATGGTCCGAATCTCGATTCCAATCGAAATTTCTAAGTCTTCAAAATCCAACTAGTTACTAATCAATGACCAGTCTATTGTGGTTGTAGTTTGTCTTCAACGTTGATAACCTCATTGTGCAAGTCATTGAGTTGTAATCATTGACAATTTTTGTGTAGAGGTTACCACTAGAGCTACCACAAGCATGCCAAGGAGGCTGAGAGACAGTCTGGGCTTCACGTTCTCGTCCTGTTGAGGATGGGGAGCCTTTGGCCTCACCAGCTATGGAGACCTCTTAGTCACAGGAGTATGTTGATGATGCAAATGCTGAGGGTAGTGATGACGACGAGGATGTTGCGAAGGAGCCTCCAAGCATGCTAGGAGGGTCATACATTAGTTATTATTGAGTGTTAAGTGCTCAATGTAGATAGTGGATTTTAGATGCTAGAGTACTCATTAGACGGTAGTGACATGATACATCCCTAACAATGGCTATTATCTATATAGTGTACACTTTGAAGTGTGTATTTACTATTTTCTTCACTGTCATGCATACTCCTAAGATCAAACACTACAATGGAATCATTAGGGTTTTAGGTGTAAAGCCTCCATAATAAGAATGAAACACGAGAGTTTTTGGACGCAAGACATTTTCATAGCTATTAGTCCAAAACTCACATGGAAAATGGATTGTGTGATTTATTCCAAATATCGTGATATCAAGTAGCCCGTTACCATCAATACGCAGAGGCTGGTTTTTAGATTTGAAACCAGCTTTATTCCAACAATCCCATTTCAGCAAACAGCCAAGTGAAAAGACCTTGAAAATGTCTATCCTTTTTAGTACCATATTTTTTTTTTCTTGCTATGGAGTTCTTGTTCTATTGAAGAGATTTCTGAGAGTACAGGTAGCAATCAATGCTTTGGGTATTGATGTGACCATAATTGACACCTTTTTACTAATTTTGTCGTGTACCATGTGTTGGCTGTTCTTATTTCCTTCACATCATTTAGTCATATAGATTTTGAAGTACACAAATTTCATGATAAGATATTTCAAAAACCATGATTTTGAAAACATGTGCATATAAAGAAGCTGAGAACTGAGAATCACCTTTGCAGTAAATTCAGACAAGCTTCTGATGAATTTTCTTGCAGTTGCACCAAACTGTGATACAAGAATCTCAGTGTGCAACAGTAGACCAATAGTAAGCTGATATGTCATAAGTGTTGAATTATATGTTGCTAACTAGATACTCTGTGTTACTATGTGATGAGAAGTTGATTTTCAATTAGAGCTGTCATGGTGTTCCTATTTGGTGCTTGATTATAAAGGTCCAAAATCTGTAAGGTTCTGTGTTTGAGACTTTTTATGCAATTGTCAAGGTATTCATGTCATAACATAGTCTATCAATTTTTACAATCTGCTTCAGCTAGCGATTTTGTTTTTTTGATTATGAAGATGATAAAAAGTGTTGTATCTATACATCAACCACCTCTGCCAACAATGCAGATTTAATTGCTTTTCTATTCCATGTTCATTTCTCTTATTGAGTTTGGAGTTTCAAGCTTCTACATTAATATTTATGTACCTCTTTGTCTCTGACATTTCACCCATTGCAACAGGTGACTGGTGTTGCCTTTTCAGATGATTGCAAAATGCTTGCTTCATCATCTCGGGATGCTACCATTGCATTGTGGTCAATTTATCCTCCGACCTGAAGTTTGCTGTTGCTTTAGTTTGTCAAAGGCCATGTACAACCGGGCACCATGCAGAGAATAATAATGTCTTGACTAACTTGTTAGAAACCTTTTGCTGTGTATGTTACGTAGATCAAGATAAAAGTTATCCTCCGACCTGAAGTTTGCTGGTGCTTAGTTTGTCAAAGGCCATGTACAACTGGCACCATGCAGAGAATAACAATGTCTCGACTAACTTGTTAGAAAATAAATGTACCTTTTGCTGTGTATGTATGTAGAACAAGATAAGAGTTGAATAGGCTAGAGCCTTAGGTATGGAAATTTGTTGCTTTCTTTCTGAGTTTTTTTTTTGAGCTTTTCATTTATGTGTGATCACTTGGAAGTTCTCCCTGCATAGTAGTGAATGCTAATAACAAAAGCTTGTCTTCAAGAGAGAATGTGAAAAATATTCTAAGTGTTGGAGCTCTCTCCTACATCTCACATAAAAAAAACCAAGTGTCAAGTAAGCTCTCACCCTCTCATAGAGTGGCTCGAGATCCAAGATGGGTGGGAATGAAGATCAACCATTGGATCACTCTTACATTGATTGGACCATTCTCATAGCACCTTGATTGGACCATTTTGGTGCATTTCATGGACAAATGACATTATGATGTGCATAGTCACTAGCCCTCTACCATCAAGCCAAGTATAAGCAACCTACACTATCATGAGCTAATCCAAGTCTAAAATTGGCCTAATCACTTATTTACAAGTGTACAAGAGGTGGATTTGACATAGAACCCCCAAAACTCAAGATAGATGGCTTTTGCAATTTTCAGACTCCTTAAAAGATATCTATTTCAACATAATTTTTGAAATCAAGCCCAGATTAGATCTAAACTTGAAAAAGGCATTCTTGAGCAATGATTTTGTGAAAAGATTAGCAATACATGAGATGATTCAATATGCTCCAAGGTGATCTCTCTTTCAATGACTTTCTCCTTTACAAAATGGTGTGCTACCTCGATGTGCTTGCTTCTTGCATGAAAAATTGGAGTTAGGTGAAAATCTAACATGTAATAAGGAAGATGATTGAGGCTTTTTGCCCTAATTTTCCATTCTAGTCTAACCCTTGAGTTTTGCCAGGTTGGTGGCTAGATTGATCAACCTACTACATAAATTTAGGAATTTGGTGAATCATTACCAAAAAAATATGACCAACTCTATGAACATGATCTAACCTATTCTAGTGTAGGTTCACACGTGGCACCATAGCTCGCACTTGTGGGACCCACCTATATACATATTTACATAGTTTAACTTAGCTAGATTTGCCAATTTTGGCAATTTTTGACACTCCTCAAATCTAACTTTGGAAACTATGATACACTTATCAATTATTCCAAGTAATGATCTTAGCTTAACAAATGAATTCTTAGGCAATGATTTAGTGAACAAATTAGCTAAGCAACATGATGAAGACACATGTTGGAGCTTAATTTCTTTGACTTGCACCTTTTCCCTCACAAAATGATGAGCAATCTCGATATGCTTGCTCCTTGTATGGAATGTAAGATTGGTTGCAAGTGGTTGGGCTGATTGGCTATCACAATAGATCATAGGATGAGCAATCTCGATATGCTTGCTCCTTGCATGGAATGTAGGATTGGTTGCAAGTGGTTGGGCTGATTGGCTATCACAATAGATCATAGGTACCTCCTCGGCCTCCATAACATGAAGCTCCACCAATAGCCTTTTGAGCCATAAGACCTCTTTGCATATTGATGTCAAGGCCTTATACTCGGATTATGTTGAAGACAATGAAATAATATCTTGCTTCTTTGAAAGCCATGACACTACTCCATCACAAAGAAATGTAGCAAATTCACTAGTAGACTTTTGATCCACTTTGTCACTTGCAAAATCTAAGTCACTATAGGCTCTTAAGCCAAGATTAGTCCCTTTGTAGAGTATGCCTAAATTCCTAGTTGATGAGGTATATCTTAAGACTCTTTTGGCCATCTTCCAATGTGACACAAGAGGACATTGCATATATTGGCTTAACTTTCTAACACTATAACTAAGATCGGGTCTAGTTATAGTCGAATAAATTAAGGAGCCTAGAAGCCTTCTATAGAAAGTGATGTCCTCAAAAGATGTTTCATCACCACTTATAGATGCTTTTACATTTTGCTCCATTGGAGTCTCAATGCCTTTACAATTCTTCATTCCAAATCTATCTAGGATGGATGTAGCATATTTAGATTGACATATGAAGCTAAAATCCAATTCTCTTATGACTTATATTCTTAGAATGAAGTGCAATAGGTCGAGATCAACCATCCTAAACTTTTTAAATAGAGCAATATTAATATCTCTTGTTCCATATAGATCATTTTCACTTAAGATAATGTCATCAACATATAATATAAGTACAATGATCTTTTCATCATGAAATCTTATGTACAATGATGGATCATATGAACTCAAATCACAGTTGATGGAGATAAAGAAAGAATTTAGCCTATAGTACCAAGCTCTAGGTGCTTGCTTGAGTTCATAAAGACTTTTTTCAAAAAACAAATTTTTTCTTCAAGCTCTTCCTTAATGAAGCCCTCAGGTTGCCTCATGTAGATCTCTTACTCCAAGTAGCCATTGAGGAAGTCATTTGTAACATTAAATTGAAATAGCTTCCAATTGAAAGTACTAGCAAGACTAATGATCAATCTTATGAGTGTTGGATTTATTTTCTCTACTCTCCTAAATCCTATTTTAATTTGCCTCCATTCATGCTGCATTTTTACTACTCTTGTCGCACAGTCTGCATATTTACATGTAAAATAAGACAGGCAAAAAACTCGACTGTTTGCATAAATACAAGTAAATTTCCACAAGCGAAAAAGGCAAAAAACGCGACACTGTGTTTTTTTACACGTGATTCGTGACAGGTGAAAAAGATGACATTGCCTTACAAAATGCCGAAGGTGCCATAGGAAAAGCGAAGGCATCCTGTAAATCAAATTCTAAGGCATTTCGTCAGAGTGTCACATTTTTCGCATCTTCACCAACGTTCATTTCAATAACGGCTGACGTCGTGGCCTTTTCACGTTCATTCCATGCAACTGTGCTAACAGATTTGACAGCAACCACCCACGATCTCCTACAGATAGCACATTCACTTTGTACTTTTTTCATCTACACACTTGTAAAATTGTGTACATATTGAATATCACTTGCATATTCAGAGCGTGTGAAAATAATAGCTTCAGAAACTTATTAGAGATAGACGAAGTAGATGCCTTGCACATTGATTCTTTTGTATTGTCAGTAACAGATTCATTCCTTTTACAGATTGAATTAGCTTTGTAGAGCAGGCGGTTTCGTCCGCTATTGCCTTGTGCTCCACAACATTATTGACATGTATATTTTGTTATACTTAATTTGATAAGAGCTCTGTTACTGCAATGTCTACATAAAAAGAGTAGGAAAAGAATTTGTGATACTGACTATTTTTGTGGATGATTCCCTGATGATAGGAAATTCCTTTATGCTGATCAAAGACACAAAGAGTCAGATTTCTAAAAGTTATGAAATCATAGATCTAGGAGAAACAACGAAATGCCTCGGGCTGGAGATCAGAAGAGATCGAACAAAGGACAAAACGCACTCGAGTCAGTCTGAATATGCCAGAAAAGTGCTCAAGCAGTATCACATGATGGACTGCAAAGAAAAGGCTACACCAATGATAGCTGGGGCCAAGCTGACGAAGCAGGATTGCCCAAAGACAGAAGAAGAAAAACAGAAGATGGTAGGTATACCCTATCAAAACCTAATCGGTAGTATGATGTACCTTACAATTTGTACCAGACATGATCTAGCTTTCTTTGTATATGCCTTAAGCCAATTCTCTTCCAATCTTGGCATGGCACATTGGCAAATGACAAAACAAATTCTACAATATCTGAAGGGCACCCGAAATAAGGGATTAACCTACAGAGTAGAAAATGAAAGAAAAGGATTCGAGCTACACCACTACAATGATGCAAGCCACACGAGCTGCAAAGATGACAACAAGTCCATAACTGAAGGATGTACAATAGCGTGCGGAGTTGCAATAAGCTGGATATGCAAAAAGCAAACCTTGGTAGCTCAATCTTCTTGCAAAGCTGAATACGTCGCAGCTTCAAAGGTGACGAACGACGTAGTGTGGTTGCAGATGATGCTAGAGGCAATTGGGATACCACATAGAGGACCATGCACGATGATGATGGACTCTCAGAGTGCCATTTATTTGTCCCAGAATCCTGTCTTATATTCAAAGACAAAACACATACATCTCAAGTACCATCACATTCAAGATTTGATCTCGAAAGAAGAGCTCCAGGTCCAGTACATAAAGTCTGAAGAAATGATTTTAGATCTGCTCACGAAGCTGCTTGACAAGCCACTCTTCGCCAAGCAAAGAAACTAGATATAAATTAATTTTCTGGATCAAAATGAATATAGCGAGATACAGAGAGAGAGTGCTAGAGTAGAGCAGAAAAGAAAAAGAATAGAAATGAAACAACTGTGCATGAAAGTCTGCCAACGAGCAGAACACAACAAAAGAGCAGAGCGTCAGGCCGCCAACGAACGAGACACTGACCATCTCGCTCTAAACATTAAACTGATAATATAGTTGCACTATGTTGTGCATTTCCTTGTCCTTCGCTGTCTTGATTGTTAGAATGAAATATATTATGTGATCTGTAGTCGCGTGTCTAGGGTCTTGCAAAATCAAAAGAAACAAAATCGTTCGCGATACAACGAAACAAAACCATTCGCGACACTTCACTAGTACCACTCCAACTCCTTTAACAGATAGCAATTGACCATCAGCTTGTCCGACTTCATCACCATTGTGAGTTTTCTTGAGTTCTGAAAACCACTCTTTCCTTGAAGTCATTTGTTTGGACACACCACTATCAATGTACTAGGTATCCTTGGCTTCATCACTTGTCATTAATGCTGTAATGAACAAGTTTGGACTCTCACCTGTATTATTTCATATTGATGTTGATCAACATAGTTGTCTTCATAATAATAGTCATCAAATTGATGTTGATCAACATAATTGCCCGCTTGTCATTTGTCTTTTCTTTGTTCTATCTCCTTCTGTTTCTTGAAGCATTCACGCTCCCAGTGGCCAGGTTTTTGCAGTACCTACGATTTCCAGGTTTATTTTGCCTGGAATAGCCGCGTCCTTGACCTCAACCTTGATTTCAATTGCCTCAATTCGGGCCATCATTGGATTGTGCTTGAAATTGTTGGAACCATCCATGATTTGAGTTTTCACCTCTTGATTGGTGTCTTCCACGACCAAATCTGCCACCGCGTCTTCTGACTGCAAGAGCTTGATTAAATATTCTGTTGCGATGACTCAAGTTCTCTTGATGTTGCTCTTCCTGCAAAAGCAGTCCACCTAACTCTTCATAGGTTGGAAGTTTTTTCCATGTAGCTATACTTGTCACAAACATCTGATGTGACTCACTCAAACTATTCAATGTCAATTGCACGATTTCACGATCCTGAACTCGCTCTCCAACTGTTGCTAATTTGGTCACGAATCTCTTTGATCAAACCATCGTACAAGAGTGGTGGGTTAGGCACGTCCTAACGCTCTTTCCATTGATGTCATCATATCAGATCATGGTTTTTATACTTCATGGTACTTGTACGATCTTTCTGATCCTTTGGAACATGAAGGTCGAAAAGTGTCGCAAAGATTTTTGTGTCGCTTCGAATCGTTTGACTTTCGCATCGTCTGACTTTCTCTTGTTGTATCACGAACATTTTTCTTTCGTGAATATTTCGCATTTGTGTCTTTTGTCTGGATGTTCACGAACATTTTCGCTTCGTGTCTTTTCGTCAAACTGAGAGCTGAAAGCTAGCAAAGCTTTGGTAATAGAAACTATTTGTTTCTTCAGCTCCCTCTCAAAGCATGGTAGCTTGATGACTCCAAGACTGCTCCTCTGTTTCTCGAACAGACTTTTGTCTAAGGCCTTTGTGAAAATGTCAGCCACCATCTCCTTTTTTCCAATGAAAATAGTCTATAGCATCTTCTTCCTGATCAGATCCCTTATCAAGTGATACTTGATTGTGATGTGTTTCGTCCTTGAGTGAAACACAAGATCCTTTGTCAGATGTATTGTCCATCTGCAAAATCAGAGGCTCATTCCTTGTTTTGCCTAGTTCATCAAGAAACTGTTTGAGCCAAATGATTTCATTGGCCATCTTTGTTGCTGCTACGTACTCTGCTTCACAGGATGACTGAGCCACAATGGTCTGCTTCTTGATGACCCAGAGAATTGCTGCTCCTGACGTGATGGTGCGTCCTCCTGAGACACTTTTGCAGTCATCCTTGAGAGATGCCCAACTAGAATCACTGTAGAAAAGCATCTGGAACCCTGCATCACGAGAATAACACAAACCAAAATCTTTCGTTAATTGAAGTTATTGCAAAATTCGTTTCGCAATCTTCCAATGAGTTGAGCCTAGATTCGTACATAATTGGCTCATCTTGAACACGACATAAGCAATGTCAGGAGTGTGTTATCTGCAAGATACATCAGTGATCTGATTAGCTTCTTGTATGGTGTATACTGCATCAATTTTCTTTCTTCTTCAGTTTTCGAATAGCCTTCATTCATCAGGACTGTTTCTGCAAGCATTGGAGTATTTGTTCCTTTGCAACTCAGCATCCCGAAATCTTCTAAGATCTTATGGGTATATTTGGACTAATGAAGGTACAATTTACCTCCCTCATAGTCCCTGTCAATATGTAAGCCAAGATAACATCTGGCTTCTCCCAGGTCTGCAATCTCGAAATGTTTCGAGATGTCATACTTCACCTCAATAATAAGCTCTTCACTTTTGTAGGGTATCAAAGTGTTGTCCACATATACAACTACAATGATGATCTTCACATTTGTAATTCTTACATAAACATTGGAATCAACTATAATTAGTGGCTTGAATACTAAGGATTTCAAGACTTGATCTTTCTTCTTATACCATTGTCGCATCTACATGGTCATTCCATCTTTCGGGATTCACCATGAGGCTTACACAGTTCCTACTTGACAATATTAACTAGTATTCCTTGGCTCTCATACTCGGCTCTAAGTCTTCGTTAGTCTAGTCTTCACAGAGACCTTCTCGGTCTAAGGTGAGAGGTGCTCTTGAGTTGTTCTATCCGAGTATCTTGGAGATTCGTCAGAATCAGCCAACATCCACGATGTGAATCCTGAGATCATAAGCAGCTGCATATGCAAACAGTAAACGTAGGAACAAATGTTTCACGACAGGAGAGAAGGTCTCAACATAGTCAATACCATATCTCTGAGAAAACCCCTTCACTACAAGTTTTGCTTTATACTTAGAAATATCTTCATTCGGTCCATACTTCAGCTTATATACCCACTTGCATTTTACAGTCTTTCGCTTATCTGGTAATGGCTGCAACGTCCATACCTGATTCTTCCTCATGAATTCCATCTCCTCATTCATGGCTTGGATCCATTTGTCCTTTTCTGGATATTCAATTGCTTCTTTGAATGTTAGTGGTTCTCCACTGAATCCACAAAACTCTTCTAATGTAGAAGCTGAGCTGCCTGGCACAAATCTTATTGGCGCTCTTCATTCTCTTGTCGATCATCTAGGAGATCCTTCTAGAACTGCAATGCTCTTGCCTTTATCTGATCTTCTAGGTCCGAAACCATTTCGGTTTACAAGTATTGTAGCAGTAGGCTGGCTTGTGAATCTTTCTTCTTCTGATTCATCACTCAAATGAGGTGCGACTCGAACATCTTCGTCTGAGTGTTCATCCTCTGCTCCCTCTGTCACAGTTGGTAGATCATAGTACTGTCTTCCAAGGATTTCATAACTGACAAGATCATAGTTGGCCATCGTTCTGCTCTCATCGAATTCGACGTCTCTGACTATTTTCACTGTGTTTGTCTCTAGCATATAGACTCTGTAGTATGATGAATGATTGTCATATCCTACAAGATATCCTTGTTCTACTTTCTCATCAAGCTTCTTTCGAAGCTTATCAGGAACATGTGCATATGCTGCACATCCAAAGACTCGAATATGAGTCAGATTGGGTTTTCTATCCCACCATAATCCGTGTGGTGTCATGTGAGGAACACCATATTTTCCTATCTTGTTCTGAATGTAAACAGCTGTAGCTACTGCTTCAGCCCACAACACTCTTGGAACCTTCGAATAGGCCATCATGATCTTGGCAGCTTCCATTAGAGTCTTGTCCTTTCTTTTTGCAACACTATTGTGCTGTAGTGTATAAGATGCAGTTTTTCTGTGAATGATTCCACGATCATTGCAGAAATCAATGAATCAGTTTGAGATGTATTCTCCACCTCGATCTGTTTTGATCTGCTTCACCTTACTTCATGTGCATCTTTCTGTCCAATTCACATACTCTGTGAACTAGTCAAATATTTCTGATTTATTGTGAATAAAGTAGACTCTGGCAAACTTACTGTAATTATCAATAAAGATGATATAATATTTCAAGCCTCCTACTGAGATCACGTTGAAAGGTCCACAGATGTCTGAATGTACAAGCTCCAGAATCTTTGTAGTTCTGTAGGAGTCTTTGACAAAAGGAGTACGTAACATCTTACCCTTCATACATGCATCACAAGTCATCGAACTGGTTGCATTCGAGATGCTCACTTTTGTGATTGCTCCAATGATGGCTTGCTTGATATAGTGCCACTGAATTCATATGGCATAGTCTCTTGTGCAATAGAATATCTGACGAATCATCATGGGTCTGATGTACTTGATATGCAGATAGGCGTACCTTTCAAGTGATACAAGTTGCCTTTTCTTCTACCTTGAGTGATAAGTGTACTGGTACTTGCATCAACAACATTACATGCTTCGTTTGAGAATGTTACACACATTCCTGCATCAGCTATTCTTGCCACTAATAGTAAGTCCTGTTGCAGTGTAGGCACGAACAGAACATCTTTGAGTCGTCTGTCTCTGCCGTTTGCCATAGTAAACCAGTACCATTTACTTGATGTTTTGATCCATCTCCAAGAACGATAAATCTTGATGAATCTGCACTTCAGAAATCAGACATGATCCGTCTTGATGTAACGAAGTGTGAGGTAGCTTCTGAATCAAGGATTACCTCCTGTGTGTCAGGTGTTGATACTGCACACATGTCTGCACAGATGTAGGCGGTCGAATTTCCATGATTCAATCTTTTTTCATCCATCTTTGAACTGTCTGGATCCTCGACATAGGATGAACTATTATTGTTCTCTTGTTTGGTTTGAGCTTGTTTATTTCTTGGGTTCTGGCGACAGTCCATGGCTGCATGACCCTTCTTATGACAATGGATACACTCAATTTTTGGACTAAGCGAACATGAATCGACAGTATGTCCTTCGCGTTTGCATCTCACGCATGTCTTCTTGTCTCCACTCTACTGTTTCGACCTTCCTTTGTTCTTTTATTTGCCTTTGTTGGCTCCTTCTGCTTGCTGATCTCGATCTTGCTTTCGATCTGACTCTCTCTAGGCTTGAATTGCTTCTTAGTCTTCTCCTTGTTGTTGTAGAGGGCTTGGTCAAAAGTATCCTTATAATCAAGGTGTTCTAGAGCTTCGACTTCTTCTCGAATCTCGACAACTGCCTTTTCGAGTGTCATAGTAGGATCTTTTGCTAGCAGTGTTCTGGTTGTCTGGAAGGATCTTGGTAAAGCTCTCAATAGATAAGTAAGCTGCTTCTCTGTTGATACAACATTTTCTGTTCCAAAATTGTGTAATGAAAGGAATAGATCCTTCATCTTTTTAATAAAGGAAGTGAGGTCTTTGCCATCCCATTACAGATTTTCGAGCATCATGATCTGACTACATGATTTCGTCTGAAATCTTGTGAGTCACGTATCCCACATCTCTTTTGCTTTAGAGAGTGTAGCTAGGTCAAGAGTCAGGCTATTTTTTATGGATGATGATAACACGGCTACTGCCTTGTCATTCTTCTCCCTCCATTCACGTAGCTCCTTGCCTGTAGTCGCAGGCATCTCCTCGGTGCCATCTATCGGATTGCACAGATCTTCGATTGTATATTGTTTATTGAAGCCATTGCTGTGAATTGTGTTCTCACTTGTTGATAGTTCTTTGTTTGAATGCTTAGCCTTCTGGATCTGATAGCTTTGCAGCTATGTCAGATTATGACAGGTGCTCTGATACCACTGTAGCAAAAAATTGAATGCAAATATCAATCAGGCTCTGTAATGAAACGAAACAAAATGAAGCAAAGCAAAGTGAAACTTGAACGAGTTCTAATATTGACATTGTTGAAGCAAAATCAAATTAATCGCAAACGAAATCAATTCGAATGGATTTCAGATATAATTAATGGTCATTGCCTACCATATCATTCCTATAATCCTTCAGAAAGTAGACAAACATTACTGATCTATTCATGGATTACAAGAGTGGTGGGTTAGGCACATCCTAACGCTCTTCCACTGACGTCATCATATCAGATCAGGGTGAAGTCCAGAATTATTGAAGAGTATCCTCTTAGGAACTGTCCGAGTCCATGAGGATCTGCGGACGTTTGGTTGACTAGGATGTGATGATGCTTCTTCTTGAATTTCTCCAGATCTGTTCGAGCTAGCTTGGTTTGGTCTGATGACCGGTACTGTCGGCTGCTCGGCTTCTGTAGCTGTAGCTGCAGGTTCTGTAGAAGAAACATTACCGTTGGAGGACTCCATGCTATATAAAATAGGATGAAATGACATAGCATCGTTTATCGATGGTTGTTTGAAATCATAGTATGTATGTTCTTTGAAGTATTACATCCCTACAGACAAATACTACATTGGTGGATGGATCATAAACTTTATAAGCTTTATGTTCATCAGGTTGGCCAATGAAAATACATTTATTTGGCTTATGATCCAGCTTCTTCCTAAGTTGTTTAGGAATGTGAACAAAACATATACAACCAAAGATTTTGAAATGGCTGACACTAGACTTCATTAAAAATTTTCATACTGAAATTGGAGTTGGGTCTCTTCACAAGTGAAGTGTGAAGTTTCTTCAAGGTGAAGAAACAGTTAAAAAACACGAAAAGCCCTTAATTTTGTCTCCTTTATCCGTTTTGACCCAAACAAAGGCTATAACCTCCAAACAAAGGGCACCCAGACTGTACCTGCAAGTACAGTACAACAAAACAGAGTGATTGTAGCGGAGAAAGTGTTCGGAGAGCGCCAAAAGTGATTTCACCATTCCACTGGGCACGCAGTTGGGAGTTGACGACTAAGTGCATTTCGGAAGGCGACGCCTATTTGGCTTTCCAATTGGTGGAAAAGCGATGATTGGCCTGGTAAGGAAAAAAGTGTAGGTCATCATTTTCAACTTCTGACTTCATAGTTGGCCTTGGCATACTGTTTTTAGCGTATGGCAGAAGTTTCAAGCAGGTTTGTAATGGCAAACATGGGAGAGTCCATTTTGAGTGAAAGTAACAAATTGGACGAGATTTCTAATTATGCAGTGTGGAAATTCAAAATGAAAAACATATTGATGGAGAAAGACGTGTGGGAAGTCATCACAGGTGATGAGAGAAGACCGCCAAATGAAGCTGACATCAAAGTGTTTGACAAAAAAATGAGAAAAGCTTTGACCTTCATTAACTTGTTAGTGAAGTATCACATCATTATACACATTTGTGATACTGTTACACCCAATTAGGCATGGGATGCGCTAAAGGAGCAGTTCGAGACGTCAAATTCATCAAGAATCATGTTTCTGAAGTCAAAGCTGAATAGTGCCCGAATGGAACAAGGAGAGCACACTCAGACGTACATGACCATAATCAAGACAGTGAGAGATGAACTGCATTCTATTGGTGAGCGCATACGTGATGTGGAGCTGGTGCACAATGCATTGTGCGACATTGCATAACCCTATCAGATGTTTGTGAGTGGAATAGCATCAAGAGAAAGATTGCCAACCTTTGATGAGCTCATAGGAGTCTTGATGTAGAGAGAGCAACGACGAGAAATGGGGAAAGCTAAACGTCAAAATACTGACGATCAGGCACTTGCGACACGCCAAAAACAAGGCAAGGGCAAGGGCAAAAAGAAGTCTAAGCAGCAATTTGCCAAGACTCAGAAGGATGAGGGATCTTCCAGTAAGACCAAGAAGAAAGACAAGTGCTTCCATTGTGGTAAAAAGGGCCATTGGAAGAGTGAATGTCGTAAATTTCTGGTGGAACAAGACAAGGGGAAACCAAATCAAGCAGGTAACTTTGTCGATGAGGGTGAGATTGAAGACTCTAGCATCTTCATATCTGCATTGTCATCTAATCAAGATGATCAAGCGTGGTATATTGACTTGGGAGCACAAGACACATGACAGGTAACAAGAATTGGTTCAATAGCTTGAAAGTGTTGGATAATGGAGAGTCCGTTTCAGAAGCAAATGGTGAGGTGTGCAAGATCAAGGGGATAGGCACCATTTTAATCCAACTACCTGATGGCAAAAGCAGGATGATCAGGGAGGTAGTTTACGTACTAGGTTTGAAGAAAAATCTACTTTCTGTTGGACTCATTACTGATCAAAAGTTGAAAGTAGAATTTGCCCATGATCGTTGCTTTGTGAAGGATGTGAACCAAAAGCTTAAAGTTATTACAGATGGAGTAAGGGATCCCAATACAAAATTGTACAGGTTGAATGCTACAATCAAGGGGCAACATGGACTCGGATCGTCCATTCCATCACAAACCGAGTTGTGGCATAAGAGGCTTGGTCACTTGAACTTGGGAAGCCTCAGTTTGATGAGAAAATTGGAGATGGTAACAGGATTGCCTACTATAGAAGACCACTTGAAATTGATGTGCGAATCATGTGTATATAGGAGGCAACATCGAGAGAAGTTCAATGAAGGTGTTGTTGCAAGAGCAAAGAGCATCCTGGATTTAATCCACACAGATTTATGCGGGCCTATGAGGACCATGTCCTTAGGTAAAGCCTTCTATTTCATGACCTTTATTGATGATATATCACGTAAGACGTGGATCTACTTCTTGAAGAAGAAATCAGATGCATTTGACAATTTCAAGAGCTTCAAAGCATTGGTCGAAAATCAGACAGGTAGGAAGATCAAAGTCCTAAGATCAGATAGTGGAGGTGAGTACAAGTCTCATGAATTCAATGATCTTTGTGATCAATGTGGGATTAAAAGACAATTTATGCAAGCTCATACTCCTGCTCTCAATGGTGTAGCTGAGCGCAAGAATTGTATGATTGTGGAAAGTGCCAGATCTATGCTAGCTGAGATGAAACTACCAAAAGATTTTTGGTCAGAAGCATGCAGTACGACAGTCTATCTTCAAAATAGAAGTCCTAACATTGACATACCAAAGATAACACCTGAGGAAGCATTCACAAAGAAGAAGCCAAAGGTGAACCACTTGCGAATCTTTGGATGTAAAGCCTTTGTACACATTCCTAAGGAAGAGAGATGTAAACTTGATGTAAAAGCTATCAAGTGTATATTCCTAGGATATGATGATCGTGTGAAGGGTTATAGATGTTTTGATCCAGTGGAAAACAAAATCCATGTAATCCGTGATGTTATCTTTGATGATTCCAAGATGTATAAAGACGAGGATGCTGAGAAGATAGACACATCCAGTGGAAAAGATGGTATAGTGATGATACCTTCTGATAATAATCCATTCATTGACCTTCCAAGTGATGAACATGAGGATATATCTCAAGATACTACTACTCAACCTCAAGAGACAGGTTGGAGAGGTAGAGACAAACCTTTTGGTGCAAGAAGGATTGAAGGTGCAAGTGACAAATGCAAGGAGAAGGATGTACCATGCGGGACCATATTATGTCACCAAGAAGATCAACCCAGTGGCTTACCGATTGGTGCTGCCATCCAGCTTGGATATACACAATGTGTTTCATATCTCATTACTCAAATGGTACAAACCAGATGAGCGATTTGATCGACAACACGAACTCCGTCACCTACCAATGACACTTGATGATACGAAGAGGCAGCTTGTACCAGAACAAATGTTGACACATAGAAAACAAATTGGTGTTCAACGTGAATATCTAGTGAAGAGGCTACGGGCTCCACTCATTGAGGCTTCTTGGGAGTATGAAGACAAACTTAAGGTGGGAGCCCCTGAAGTACTAGCAGATTATCTGCAGAAGAACCAACGCAATAGCCGTTTTCCCAGATCGGCACACACATGTTAAAAATTCACAATTCTAGCTTGACTAGTTTTGGTCATATGACTTGTAAATAGTTAGATGGTCATGATGTGCTTGTCACACGTGCCAAATAGCATAGGATTCCATTCATAAGGATGTTCTCAAGTAGACCTAAGTGTTAGAACCTTTGGAATGAGTCCAAATTATGCTTAGATACAAGGGAGAAAAAATAGGAGCTATTTTTGGTAATTTTTGCATTGTTGAGGGATCTCCAAGATTCCAACCCTAACTTGGTAGGGATGAAAGATCCACCAAAATTAGCATTAGGGATAGGTTTAGGGCTACTCATACCTGCCCAAAACTGTGATGGATCATGTATATATAGGTGATGATATCTCACCAAAATCAATCAAGCAATTTCATGTTTTTTCTCTCATAATGGTGCAATTGCTCTCTATGTTCATAATTGTTTGAGTACTTGTGATTACTAATGATTATAGGATTGAATGTAGGTCTGGTGTACAGTACTCAGACTGTGGGAGGCCGTACTTTCACACGTGTGAAGCCTTCTTCAAGGATTTGGGCCATTTAGTGAGGTTCAAGCATAGATTTTTGATGGATTTTGATGGTTCAACTTGTGCTAATCTTATGAAATCATAATCTATTGTTTCCCTCATCATTTCAAGTGTTTTAGGATCCTTATTTGCTGTAATTTTTACAACACAAGCACTACTTGGCAGCATGCCTCCTACATAAACATTCATGGCCATTCTGAAGTTCAAGGAACTTCCAGGTATCTTTCTTAAGTTTGTCAATAAATCACTTGCAGTTTTACACAGGTTTTACGTAAGTGAACTTTATCTACACTTTTTCTGTGCTACTGCCAATGTATTTTTTTTGATTCAAAGTTGTTAAGGCCGGTGAATTAAGACCGTGCCATACGTCCTAGGTCTAGTTTGGCCCTGATGAGGACATCAGCTTTTTCAAACGAGGGGAGGATGTTGTAAAGCTGACTCAAGTACACCCAACGTGTCCTGTAAGACTCTAAGGGGTGACGCTCCCTAAGGTCCCAGAACAAGTTAGAACATCAAGGACTGAGCCTCCGACCTGTGGTGAGCTAGTCAAGTAGTCACAAGTCATGAGCTAGCTCTGGAGCTCGAGTCATGGCCTAGTCAGGAAGCAAGTTGATCTGCCGCCTGGACGGCTCCCAGGACCCATGTCCGGGAGCCAAACTGATTCTGCCAGGCTTGCCAAGCTTAATCAGCAAAATAAAAACTAAGTCCTAAAAAGCGTGCTTTACCAGAAAGCACTATGTTTCAGAACAGAGGGGGTGCGCCGAATCACAACAGAACTATAGGGGGAGTCCGACAGACAGAAACTTGGGTAGCTCAACCAGTACTAGGAATCCAGTCGCCAGGTCTCAGCTCCCTCTACCAACACGAGCCAGGCACAATGCCCAGCACGTGTTGGTGGCCCCAAGACCGGTCAGTCTATGTATGAATGTAACCTCTTCCAAATCTAATAAAGTTGATCCTTGGGGATGATTACCATTTCGGTTTCGCCTCCGGGACTGGTCCAAGTGGAAGGACCCTTACTACAACCTTTTTGCGTCGCCGGTGCCTAAGGGTCCCTGTCATCGACATGGGGCTTGCCGCTATGCCAATTGGTCAGTTTGGCGACCACTATGCCTTGAGTTTCATGTGTGGCTTGTCTTTGCCTTTGGTTACCTTTTGGGGACGGATTCTGAGTTGGCTTTCGGGTTGGTTGGGATTCCAGTTTTCTTAAGTCTGAATGGTTAAGCTTGTTACGTTTCTGAGTTGGCTTTTACATAAGAGCATGATGGATGAATGTTAGACTTAAGCGTGTGTTGGGAAAACCGCTCAAGTCCCAGCACCCTTTGAGGCGCCGGCGCAACAATATGTTATCGCTCTCACGAGATCAAACCTTCGCGTGACGACTAACTTCATCTCGTTGATGTTTGTTGCTTGGATCTTGGGTTGAGGCTAGGAAGGAAATAGCCACACTACAATTTTGTAAGTCCATGGGTAGATGCTTAAATAAATAACTTAAACTTAGACTTAGAACTCAGACTTAAGAAAACTTAAGCTTACAAAAATTCTAAGTTATCTTAAGCTATCTTAAGTCTAAAATTAGAAATCCTAAAGTTCTAAAGTTCTAAGTTAGAAGTTTAGAAGCCTTAGAATGGCTAGTTTAGATACTAATCCCATAAGCTAGTGGATGCTTATGGAAGGCCCTTCTTTCTATAAGAAGAGAGGCATTTTCTTTGTAAATAACACTTTTGAGATTATGTTATCTTGCTCTCTATTTTGAGATATCTTGCTATTTCACTTGTGTTTCATTTGGAAAGGTGCATAGCTTGAGGGAAGGTGCTCGGGCCTCCTCTTGCCTCCTTTTCATCGATTTTAATTGTGGCATGTTTTTACTTGCTATTTGCTTAATTAGCTGCAATATCATTTTCCATTCCCTTTTGGGTGTTAGATTAGAATTAGTTTAACCCTTGCTACTTGGGTACCGCCTTAGCAAGGGTTTTGTTATGTTGCACATGTGGTCAGTTGGGTATGCCTTAGCCACACCTTAATTAGTTGTATTTACATTTTGAGCGCCAGTTGGGAAAGCCTTGGTGTTCTCTTCATTTTTTTAAATTTTTACAGTTGAAAGCTTGTGTCGAATTTAGAAGGTGGACGACAGGTCTACCACTATACTACGCATGAGCCAACATTAGATCTAGCCATCATAGAGGATTAGAAATACTTCCAACAGAGGCTTTCTTGTTTTCTGCATAGCTTTCTTGTTTTTCTTTTCGCATTTTCAACGTGCTTGTGTGCATGCTTGCCTAATTTTTCTTCACACTCCAACACAAGACTTCTCTTTAGGTCCTAAACAAGCTGCTGAGCAACCCATCAAGCCGGAGGGAAACAACAAAAGTGTCAACTTGGGCATGTTCTTTGGAAGAAGTGACCCAAGTGCCATTTTTTTCAACCAATCAGGTATATCAGAATTCGCTGAGTTGTCTGCAAACATAACAGTCCCTAATCTTTCATCCTATCACCTCCACGAATTTTGACCCTGCTTAGATTTTATGAAGACACCCTGATATACTATCAAAATCCATTGTTTTTTAACCACATCTTGGTTTTAGAAAGCGCCGACTTCACTGAGGCTAGATCTTTAAAAGATCCAGAAGAGAGAAGGATTGAGAAGTCCCAATCCACTTAGCCTTTTTGGGGCCGAACAGATATCGTAGTTTAAGAGACTAGGACCATCCAAATGAAGAGAAAGTGTGTGAAGTAGGAGGAAGTAATATGCTTGAGGACTATGAGCTTGGTAGGAAAAGAGAGGTCAAAAGAGTTTCATGCCAGATCCAATTGAAGTGGTCTTTGTTAAAAAGGAAAGAGGGAAACCAAGATATCTAAAGATGGTGCCATGCAGAAGGACATTTAGGCCTAGATCTTGGCACCAATCAAGAGTAGCATCATGAGAGAGAATAATAAGATCGGATTCATGTAGGTTGACCCTCGAGTCCAAGATATTGCAAAAGTGGGATATCTCAAGGAGAAGAAGGGAAGCAGAAGGGCAATGAAGTTCGATAGTACAGGCCAGATCATCAACGAAAAACTGGGAGCAAAGAGGCACACCTTGGAAAACAAAAGAGCGAAAGGAGGGAGAGACATTAAGTCTATGAAGATGGTAAATAAGTAGCTCCGTAGTGATTACAAAGAGGTAGGGGGAGAGGGGGTAGCCTTGTCTAATGCCACAATATATGGAGAAGGAGGACTCCTTGAAAAAGAATAGAAGACGAGGCAGTAGAAAAGAGAGCACAATTAAATTTGATGATGTAGTCTAAAATACCAAAATAAGAGCAGCATGTGAGGAGGTAATTCTAGCTGATGTGGTCAAAAGCTTTCTCAAAATCTATCTTAAGCACAAAGTTTGGGTAGCTAAACCAAAGAGAGGAGCCAATGGTAGGCCAGACGTTCAAAATGTTATCAAATAAGTATCTGTCTTTTACAAAACTAGATTGGCTTTTGGAAAAGTGGGAAGGGAGGAGAGGGGCAATCCTTTTAGCAACAACTTTTGCTACAATCTTGTAGGAAGTCTTCAGTATGGTAAGAGGGCGGTAGTTAGAAATCTTAGAAAGAGACTCAGTTTTAGAAACAAGTTTTATGAGACCCTGAGAGGAGGAAGGGCCGGAACCCGAGGTGATCATAGAATTAGTAGCATGAAGGAGAGAGGGACAGACATAATCCCAATGTGCCCAAAAAAAAGTCGGGGTGACTCTATTAGGGCCATGAGTTTTATCTATGTTGATTGCTTTAAGCACAGAGTGGAGCCCTTCTAGGGAAAGAGGAGCAGATAGTGGAAGAGTCATCCATAGATGAAGGAGAGGAGAAAGAGCAGTAACTGGGGATGTGCTAGTTGAGGGGCCTAGGAGGCAGAACATGATTATAAATAAGCGAGAAGTGGTTAGAGAAAAAATCACAGATGGCTTCAAAGGACTGTTAACAATACGAACACAAGAAATTATAATCGTATTCTTTATTTTCATTTAGCCTAAATAACTAGATCAAGTCAAGTTATGGTTATGAATAGACATATATGACTTACATATACATTTATGATCATTGCATGGAATATGCAAATGCGTAAGTGTTTTTTTTACCTATTGTGGATAATATGCTTGCATGGTACAAGCTGCAATGCATGTCCATGACTAGTTCGCCTTTCAAAAAAGGCAAAGCCTTCAAAGCATGTCATTTGAAATGACATGCTTGTTTGAAAGGTAACTTTAAGTCTAATGTCATGCTAGTTTGAAATTGTGAGATTTTCTTCTAAATACAACAAGATTATATGGATAAGTGGTTAAAATGTTCATACATTTTTATTTGAAAGGTACCCTTGAAATATGGTATGGGTGAATGTCAAATTCCGAACTTGCTCCCTACTCCAAGTTCATGGAGGAGGGGTATTCACTTTGTAAGTACCTATGAAGACATCATTTGAGGGTAGGCCCACATTTCCTTTATCGGATCACCTCCATGTCAACCTCCACTTTAGACTCTTCCCAATTATAATCATAATAGCTTATAAGTTTTCCTTTTCCGATATGGCTTGGAATTTGATTTGCATAACCACCAACGTTTCACATTTACAGGATTTTTAAAAAATTGAAGCTTTTATATGACATGTACGTTTCGAAGCTACGAAGCTACCTTTTACACTGTAAGCACATTTCACCATTTGGGAACTTGTGTTGAGATTTTCGCCTTGAATAAATTTTGAGTCTTGATTTGTTGATTTACCTTTCATTCAGAAAGTGGCTTTAAATTTGACTTTTACTCAACACTTTTGCTGAGTTTTTTTTTCTCTCTCTCAAAAGCAAATAGGCCTTAGCAGCTTACCTTGCAAATGCCAAGCTTGTATCCAATGAACAATCCAACCAAGACTGTGATAGAGTACACGAAGAGAAGAAAAAAAAACAAAAAGCTAGAGTGAAGCATCGAGTACAGAAAAAGACTATGAACTAGAGTATAACCACCAAAACAACAAACAACTATCTGTAGAGAGTAGCATCTAGAGTAAATAAAAACTTATCAAGTTTGAATGAGAAATGATTCAATGATGACGAGTGTAATTAGTTTGTACACAGTGCAAATTAATACTATAGATTGCCTAGTAAATCTGTGAGATGTCCTCTGGTCCAGATTTCCACCAGACTAGGACGTGAAATGACCACCTAGTACCTATACCTGCCAATTGCAATTACTGCAAATTTATCACGACGTCTTTACGTCATCTATTGCTGCCATCACGCACATTGCTACCTCAGTACTTGAGTCCACTCAGTACTTTACTAATCTTTTCTCACGCCAACGCAATCGTATGCTTAGTGGCATTGCTTACCAGGCAATGGGCACCAGCCTCGATCTCAGCATGATGCCATGAACGGTATATTGTATTATGATTTTACACGCGTCGAGTTTAATAGATATTAGAATGTCTCTAGACTCTGAGTCTTGACCAGTCTGTCTACTGTGACCTGTCAGTTACCACACTCTAGAGTCTAGTATCTACTAGACTACTACCATTGCAGCAAATTGCAATCCTTCAGCCTTCATAGCAACGTCTTCAAAGCTTGAAGAATCTTCTGTAATATGTACATACCCACATGGCATCTTTGAAATTCTACAAAAAAGGACATACAACAAACAAGAGCAAAATTAAAAGAGACACTAAGAGAGTTTCTACAAGAGAATAAGATGCTGCACAATGCATTCATCCATAATAGATATATAGAATGCCTTTTCACTAGCTTGAATCATTCAATAAAGACTTTCCTCAAGCAATGGTCTCTCCTAGGCTTGATCCTTGGAAGAGGTCCATGATTTGAAAGATGTGAGATAAATACTTTCCTCAAGCAATGGTTTATATTAGGTTGATCCTTGGAAGGGTTCATGATTTGAAATATGTGCAAAATACAATGATCATTAGTGTGATCACTGTGATGGATAAAAGTTCGTTTACTTACAGGCTCAAATCCCAATCTATGCTTCAAAGGATATTGATGTTTGTTGTTGCTAGACAAAATTTGAAGGTAGTCTTTCAGGGCCATTTGATTGTAAGCCCTTTTGAGACTGATTGTAAGCCCTTTTGAGACTGACGTTCTAGGCCTTGAGGTCCCTAGTTGTCGACAATTGCAAAGGTTGTCCATAGTTTACTAGTTTCATGTCTCGTACCTCACTTAAAATGTCACCAAATAAACAATGAAATTTCATCACCTTGTGAGGATGATCGGAGCCCGTGATATTTCCTTAAAAGGCAAAGGATGTTAATTGTGAGAATTTAGAATACACCCCCCCCCCCCCCCCCCCCCTCCCCCCCCCCCCCCCCCCCCCCCTCACCCCCCACCACCACCACCCCAAATGCATTCCATTTAATGATTTTATGTCGTCAATATTAATAGTCATCTGTTAGTATTCATGGACTTTATGGTTAGTAATGTATGCTATGGATGTAAAAATGGCGTCATTAGATGATCAGTCAAGTCGACCACCAGAGGCTCTTCCAGTACGTGCTTGTAGAGCCCAACATGTAATTATTTAATAGACCATTATTTCACTTTAGTTTATACTTTTCATTTGCAATGTTTTAATAAAAAAAGTTGCTGAATGGTTTTTTTATCCAATGTCTTCTTTAGAAAGCTTTTAGAAATGCCCCAATCCTCGGTAGACATGGACGTGGATCACAAGGCACTAGGAGGACCATGAATGTCATTGCTTCTTGTGAGTCAATATTAAGCCTATTTTCTCCTAAGAGAAGCAAGGGCTTGTGTGTCATTGTAGTACAATGGCGAGTCAGTTCTGATCCAACTAGGAGCCTTGGAGATGGCTCCTTCCTCCACTAGTTAGGCTACAAAACAACTAGAAACTAACATGGCATTTACAATGGAATGCATTCAAAAGATTTGCATGGAACTTAGCATAAATAAACAACATACAATGACACTTTAGATCGTAAGGGAAGGAGGGAGAGAAGGAAGAGGGAGACAATAATTCTTCTGGTGTTCAATTAACGTTTGGCTACGTAATCAGAACGACCATGATTTCTATCACTAACGCCCTGTTCGTCTCTGATAGGCGTAGTCATGCTTAGGGAAAGAGTCATATAGCTCATTCCGCTGCGCACGAACACTTACCGTTCGAGTTCGTTTCTCGTTTGTGTTCATTTTTTTGTTTTCGAGCTATTTTCGTTCTCGCACACGACACACCCTCTTTCTCCAACATGGTATTAGAGCTATTTTCATAGCCTGATAAGCTTCCACAGTACAAGACTCTACTAGCCGATAGAGTACTTGTCTTCTTGTTCTGTATTTTTTGTATCAGATTTTCATACTTAAGTCACTGATAGTTTTTCCTATCACTTAGACTAATTCTTCCACATGGATTTCCAAGGGAAAGCCAATCCTATCATGGACAAGCTTGATGGAGCCAATTACCATCTGTGGAAATTTAAGATGTAAACTGTACTAATGGCTAAAAAATTGTATGACGTTGTTACAGGTGCAGAGGAAAACCCGAAGCAGACGACGTAGCAATCACTTGATGGAAACTGAAGGATGGAAAGGCTTTGCGCTAATCATCCTCAACATCATGGATACCCAGATCGGCCATGTATCTGAGGCCCAGACATCGAAAGAAGTTTGGGACATCTTGAGCACACTATACAAAGTGCGAGATATAGCTTCCAAGCTACATCTCAGGAAGAAATTCTACTCCCTCAAGATGGCGAATGGTGATTCAATGCAAAATCACATTAATCAATTCAAGAACCTGCTAAGGCAAATGGCTGTTGTCGAATCTGTCATAGATGATTAAGACGCAGTGATGTAACTGCTTACAAGCTTGCCAAGCTCATACGACAGCTGGGTGATGATCATCATGACTCATCCAGAATTGACTCTTTCGAGAGTCATTACTATGTTGTTGCAGGAAGACGTGCGGAGGAATGAAGCCTCAAGTTCCTCAGCTGATTTTCACGCTTTATACACCAACAAGAGCACTACTAAGCAGAAGAAGAAGAAAGGCCCGAAGCAATCAAAGCCAGACCGGAAACCAACACAACACAAAGAACAATCGAATCCGTAGACAAAGAAGAAGCTGTTCTGCAGATACTACAAGCAAAACAACCATGAAATTCAAGACTGTCGGATACTACAAGCGAAGAACAACAACAAGGGGTAGTCAAATCAAGTGGCAAATGCAGCTGCAGAAGCTCCACATCCTATTCAAAAAACTGATCATGATGCCTTCATGACCAGCCATCAAGGAGCATTCGGCGACAGTTCTTGGTTCCTGGATTCCGAAGCCAATCAAAACATGACTAGCCTTATTGGCTATTTCGAGTCCTATACACCTTATATTATCTCGACTATCCTCGTGATAAAGTCGAGTTACTTGTCTGTCAAGATTGTCTAGTTGGTAAACAAACTAGGAAACCATTTAAATCAAGCCATCAGCATATTGCTAGAGGATTGCTAGACGTTGTACATTCAGGCATTTGTGGCTTGATGAAAAATCCTTCGCTGAAGGATGCCAAATATTTTATAACCTTGAAGCGTGCAAAAAAGGAGACTGGACGGACGATCAAGGCTCTAAGGTCAGACAACAGTGGAGAATATATCTCTATCGAGTTTAAGGAGTACTACCAAACCCAAGGCATTGAGCAGCAATTCATCACTCCTTACAGTCTTCAGTCTAATGGCTTAGCTGAGAGGAAGAACCGTACCCTGGTTGAATCAGCCAAATGTATGCTAGCACATGCATCGTTGCCCAAGAGATTCTGGGCTAAAGCTGTCTCCACTATAGCTTACGTTCAGAACAGATGTTCGACCAAGGCCCTCTGAGGCAAGACACCCCACAAGGTGTGGACAGGCTCTAAACCTTCTGTGAAGAACCTAAGAGTGTTTGGGTGCATTGCCTACGTGCAGATCCCAAAAGACACGAGGAAGAAATTGGACTTCCAAGGTCTCAAGACCATCCTAATTGGATATACTTCATCTGATAATACTTACAAGCTATATGATCCTGATACCCAGCAAATCTTGTATAGCCGAGATTCAGTCTTTATAGAGGATCAGTTCGTCGACCTCAAAGACAAGGATATTGCTCTAGGAGAACCTTCATCACCTGCCATTGACACGATAGTTCGAGCCTCTGGCTCAGGTGTGTCTATTGTCGACTCACTTCGAGACTAGACAGCGAATCAGACAAAGATGTTGCTGCTACCCAGCAACAAGTCCCAGGATTGGTTCATCAGTCAATCGGTAGCTGTAGCATAAGACAGGAGCATTCGGATCGACGAATGTTTGACTACTGGACTGAAAGTCTCACTGTAGTTGATGTTGAAGATCTGAGTGAATCCTCGTGCTACCAGTCTTGCCTTCCTTCGATCAATTGTTCTGTTGGCATTGTATTTGATCTTAAAGATCCATTTGCAATCAATGATATTGCAATCAATGAGAGCTTCGACTAATGACCATGTCTGGTTCTTGATCAGAGAGGAATACTCTCTGTCCATAGCTTCTCTCCAGAGATCAGAGTCTGGTTGGCTGAGTGCCTCTTCAACTGTCATCGGTTCCTATATCAAGAGACAGGTAGACTTAGGAGGGTTGTGTGTGCACTCGGCTTGAGTCTTCTGGAAGTGCATCAACTTGATGTACAACAGCCTATCTGAATGAAGTTATACAAGAAGATATCTATATGATCCAGCCCGAAGGATACATTCTGGAAGGTATGAAGAATCATGTTTGTAAACTCCACAAAGCACTGTACGGCTTGAAATAATCTGCCAGAGCTTGGTTTCAGAGGATCAACACATTCCTCATTGAACAAGAATTCAAACTAAGCACTGCTGATTGCAACGTCTATTCCAAGTCATGCAGCAATCCTTCATTATACGAGCTTGCCAAGATCATACGACAGTCAGGTGATGATCATCACGACACATCCAAAATTGACCCTTTCAAGAGTCATTACTATGTTGTTGCAGGAAGACACGCGAAGGAATGAAGCCTCAAGTTCCTCATCTTATTCTCACGCTTTATACGCCAACAAGAGCACGACTAAGCAAAAGAAGAAGAAAGGCCCAAAGCAATCAAAGCCAGACTAGAAACCTGCATAGCACAAAGAACAACAGCAAAGGGTAGTCGAATCAAGTGGCAAATGCAGCTACAGAAGCTCCACAGCCTATTCAAGAAGCGGATCATGATGCCTTCATGACTAGCCATCAAGGAGCATTCGATGACAATTCTTGATTCTTGGATTCTGGAGCCACTCATCACATGACCAGTCTTGTTGGCTGTTTCGAGTCCTATACACCTTACAATACCAAGAAATATGTTCACCTAGGCGACAATAGCACACAAGCTATTAAAGGTGAAGGTCCTGTGAGATTAAACTTTGCAAATGATCAGTCTAAGCTACTTTCTAAATTCCTATATGTACCAAATTCATCTACAAATTTGCTCTCTGTAAGCAGAATCATGGATCTAGGACATAGAGTAGAATTCGAATGTGATCAGTGCAAAATAGTTGATAGGACAAGCAAGATCCTAGCACCCGGAAAGATGCGTGAATACTTGTATAAATTAAGTCATTGCTTTTCTGCCTCTAGTCAGGCGCTCAGTACTTCTATTCATGCAAATAAAAGTTTACTTTGGCATTATAGACTTGGTCACTTGAATCATGCTGTTGTACAACAAATGTCTAGACAATCTATTGTTATTGATCTCGACTATCCTTGTAATAAAGTCGAGTTACATGTCTGTCAAGACTGTCTAGTTGGTAAACAGACTAGGCAACCATTTAAATCAAGCCATCAGTATATTGCTAGAGGATTGTTAGACATTGTACATTCAGACATTTGTGGCCCGATGAAAAATCATGCAAAGTATTTTATAACTTTTATTGATGAATTCAACGATGGTGTACTTTATAAAGAAGAAATCAGAAGCCTTCAACTACTTCATAATCTTCAAGGAGCATGAAAAAAAGTAGACTGGAAGGATGATCAAGGCCCTAAGGTCAGACAATGGTGGAGAATATATCCCTATCAATTTCAAGGAGTACTGCCAAAGCAAGGCATTGAGCAACAATTCATCACTCCTTACAGTCCTCAGTCTAATGGCCTAGCCGAGAGGAAGAACCGCACTTTGGTTGAATCAGCCAAATGTATGCTAGCGCATGTATCGTTGTCCAAGAGATTCTAGGCCGAAGCTGTCTCCACTGCAGTTTACGTCCAAAACATATGTTTGACCAAGGCCCTCTCAGGCAAGACACTTGCGGAGTTTACAGACATGATTCTTCATACCTTCCAGAACGTATCCTTCAGATTGGATCATGTAGATGTCTTCTTGTATAACTCCATTCAGATAAGTTGTTTGTACATCAAGTTGATGTACCTCGAGGTCGGCAGCTGCAGCATAAGACAAGAGGGCTCGGATCAACGAATGCTTGGGTACTGGACTAAAAGTCCCGTTGTAGTCGACATTGGGGATCTGAGTGAATCCTCATGCTACCAGTCTTGTCTTTCATCGATCAATTGCTCCATTGGCATTGTATTTGATCTTGAAGATCCATTTGCAATCAATGATATTGCAGCCAATAGGAGCTTCGAATAGTGACCACGTCTGGTTTTTTATCAGAGAGGAATACTCTCTGTCCATAGCTTCTCTCCAGAGATCAGAGTCTGGTTAACTAAGTGCCTCTTCGACTGTCGTCAGTTGTTGTATCAAGAGGCATGCAGGCTTAGAAGTATACCTTGTGGGTTGTGTGCACACTCGGCTTGATCTTCTGGGAGGATTTGACTGATGAACCACTCCTGGGACTTGTTGTTGGGTAGAAGTAACATCTTCGTTTGATTCGTTGTCAAGAAGTGGGTCGACTATGGACACGCCTGAGCTAGAAGCTCATACAGTCGTGTCAATGACAGGTCATGAAAGTTCTCCTGGAGCAAAATTCTTGACTTTGAGGTCGACAAACTGATCCTCGATAAAGACTATATCCAGGCTATACAAGATTTGCTGGGTATCAGGACCATATACCTTGTATGTATTATCAGATGAAGTATGTCCAATCAGGATGGTCTTGAGACCTTGGAAGTCCAATTTCTTCCTCGTGTCTTTTGGGATCTGCACGTAGGCAACACATCCAAACACTCTTAGGTTCTTCACATAAGGCTTAGAGCGTTCGTGTCTTTTTCGACAGGTTGACCTTCAACTTCCTGCTTTAGAGTTTGTGGCTCCATGTTCGAGTTTGATTTTTGGCCTTGATCTCCCTCTTTAATTGGCAACAATGTGAAGATCTCGTGGCCCTTTTCTTCTTTCAATCCAAGAAATTTGGACTCATCGAACTTCACATCTCTACTTGACACAACTTTCTTTGAGATTGGGTTGTAGAGCCTGTACACTTGTAATCCATTCGAGTATCTGACTATGACTGTTTGCTTCGACTTTTCGTCGATCTTGCTTCTTTTTTCTTTTGGTATGTGCTTGTATGTTGCACATCAGAACACACGTATGTATGACAAATCAGGTCTTTTGCCTATCGACATCTCATACGATGTCTTGCTTTCTAGGGCTGTCATTGCTGATCTGTTCTGCAGGTATACAATTATAGCGATTGCCTTGGTCCAAAGTTGACTTGCTTGAGCCTGTGCCATCATGCATCTGACTCCTTGACTAGCATCCTATTTTTGCTTTCTACGATACCATTTTATTCTGGTGTGTATGTAGGAGTGAACTGATGCTCTATTCCTTGTTTTTGACAGAAGTTTGAGAACTCCTCGCTCTTGTACTCACTTCTTAAAAGACTCAAACACTTCGGACTTCTTCTTTAGATATAGATTGTTGTCATCCGGTTGTAGTCATCAATGAATGTCAAGAAGTACCTCGAATTTGAGAGCGAATTGACTTTCATGGGTCAACAGACATCTGAGTGGACAAGCTCAAGTACTTCCTGGGCTCTCTTTCCCTCATTACAAATGGGCTTCGATGCTGTTTTTCCTTTTGGCAGACTTCACAGAAGTCGGTATCGGGTCTGGATATCTTTAGAACTGTGACAACCTCTTTTTTGCTCATGTTGTAGAGGCTTCTCATGTTCAGATGATACATTCTTCTGTGCCAGAGTTGATCTTCGTGTTCTGATGCATTCAATATGCTATCAAAATTGCCGATAATCTTGGCTTGGTATATGTTACCCTCTCTGGACCCGATAGTTAGCAATTTGTTTGTTTTTTCTTTGATCATCCGACATACATTGCCATCGAACAGAACTCAAATTCCAAGATCTGCCATCTTTGATACATATTTTAGGTCTCTTTTTAGTGAGGGTACATAGAGTGCTCCTGGCAACTCTGCTTGTCCTAACAATGTTTGTAGTTGTAGAGTCTCGATGCCCTTGACATTGTGTCGGCGCCCATCGCCTAGAATCACTGCTCTGTTGGTTTTGAGTTCTTTGTAGTTGATCAAGACTTTCTTGTTGCAAGTAATGTGTGAAGTCGCTCTTGAGTCATTGACTACGTCTTAGTCTTGCTCTGCATAGCTTGTCGAAGCCTCATCAAATATTGTGAAGACTTCATCGCTCTTGTCTGCATCCTTTGACGACTCTGCAACTTGGGCCTTTTTGGCCTTGGTTTTTCATTTTGGGTTGAATCTACACTCATACGAAGAATGTCCCTTTTCTTGCAATGCAGGCAAGGGATTGTTGGGTTGAACCAATATCTATTGGATGTGTGTCCCGGCTTGTGATAGTGATCACATGAAGAAGTTTGTTGATTGTCGTTGCCTCTGCTCGAAGACTTCGAATGAGCATTGTCGAATCTGGACTTGTTCTTGCTTTTCTTCTTTCCTTTTGTGAACAGAACCTTCTCCTGGTCACTGCTTCCCTCTCCTTCATCTCTCATTAGTCTCTCATACACGACAAGACTGATGACTCACTCGAACGTCATGTTTGGTAAGCTTAGAATGAGCATTCTCAGCAGTTGATAGGACGTAGGTAGAGATTTCATGAAGTACATCAACTGCTATGGTGTTAGGACCTGGTGCTCCTGTCCAGATGTAGCAAGTTGAGCAAAGATTGTTCTGATCCTCTCGACATGCTGATCCAACTAGTTGCCATCCCATCACAAACTTTGCAACTGGTTGTGTAGGTGATCACCGATGCGGCAGTCCTCACTTCGTACTTCTGTTTCAGTCTTTCCCATGCTTTATGGCTGCCCTCACAGTCTTCAATCTGCATGAGAATTTTTTTGTTTATGGAAGAAACGATGATTGCCATTGCGCACTCATCCTTTCTGATCCATTCAACTCTCCTCAGGTCTTCCTCTGGAGGCTATTGTTCTGTGAAGTCGGTCATTGACCAGCAGACCCCTTCACCCTTCACCCTTCAAGAGTGTTTTGATTTTGAACTTCCAAACTCGATAGTTTTCGCCATCAAAATTGATTAGCTCTATCGTTCTATCATATACTTATCCAACAGTGGAAAAATTACAAGCTAGTTTAGCAGCAGTTTACAAGACAGGTTTAGTGCTAATCATTGGTTAGCTAGCCTTTGACAATGTTGCCTTTGGCGGATGAGCGTGATAATACAGTACTCCATCTGAGATCAGGATGATCAGGATAACTCAATGGTTACAAAAATATCAGTTATGAATTCAACTAAATGAATTCAATCCAAGAAATTAATATCTGGTATCAAGCAATTATTCCCAGGGATTATCAAAATCCTAAATGTGAAATCTCAACCACAATTACTACCACACTACATTTCCCGACCACACTTACTACCATTGATGTCCACTTTTCTTTCTCCCTTAGAAATTGTAGTCTCCTGAAAATATGTTATAGTTAAGGTACAATGAAGATGTAAAGACATTAGTAAATGTGAAAAAATGAATTATTAGGAAAAAAAATATGAAATTCTATACCTAGGTTGAAACATCAATATACAAAAATCATCCGCTAGTATTAAAACCGGTACTAGTCTGATCTTTTGCATACAATTTACCGTGGGATTTAACCGAAAATGAAATCAGTTTTTTACTTTTGATCAATTCCTATCAATTACAATTTTTCCAATAAAATTGGACTGTTTTTTCTTTTTATTGACTGATTTGGCATTACTCCATCAATATTAACAAAAACTATCAAATTCATAATATAAAATTACATGAATGGAAATCCTATCAATAGAATTTCAGTAGCTCTTAAACTGTATCCAACATGATTTTACTGTTTGGATAAAGAGTTCTGTCTTCACTTTCATATTGTTTGGCAGTTTCAAATTCAATTTTGACCAGTATCTTGCTTAAACGTTCACTTGACCTATTTCTAATGATCAGTATCAATTAAATTAAACAAGTAACCGATTTTAAATTTTAACCAAATATGAAATTCAACAAAAAAAAAAAATCAATTTTAACTTTCAACCTGGGAGTGCCATACTCCAAAGGTTAAAATATCATACAATAAAAATTGTCGGCAAATTCGTTGCGGTTCCTTTTGTCAATTTTAAATTATCTATCATTGGGAAATAATTTAGTCTTAGTGAAAACACTGTGACCAACTTGGATCGAAAACTCAATGTCGTCAATTCACAAATCTAAACTTATTCCATAGATAACAAAAAAATGACCAAAATTTTGTTGCACCATTTTATTTTTCTAACAATAAAATTCTAAATATCTTTACCTAGGTTTATGATCGGCTGGTATAATCTTTGCAATAACAATTTGAAGTTTGTAAATTATGTCATTGTTCATACCCGACGGGTACTAATAGAAAACAAATTTTCTTTATTACCATAGATTCACTCATTTTTATAAAATGAGGAATACTCCAATACCATGAATGAGATAGCATTTAAAATAGTGATACCCACGCAACACTGGTATAGACGCATTGATGAGTACTTCATAGGCCAGAGTTCTGTGCATACTTCATTTGATTGCAACCTATACACACTTGTTAGGAATGGCTCTATACTCTTGATTAAACTTTATGTCGATGATTAGATCATTGCTAGTAGTGGTGATTTTGGTGAAGGAAGTCAAATCAAATCTCTGTAGGGAATTTGACATGACAGATTTGGACATGATGCATTACTACTTAGGTGTGGAAGTTTGGCAAAGTGGTCAAGGAATTGCACTTACCCAAACAAAGTATGCTATTGAACTACTTAGGAGATTCACATGGAAGATAGTAAGGTATCATCTACTGCTATTGAAGTTCGGACAAAACTCTCTAACCATGATGACAATGATTCATTTGATGCCACTAACTATATTTCAATAGTAGGAAGCTTTATCTATCTTGCAGCTACTAAACCAGAAACTTGCTATGTTGTGGGTCTAGTAAGCGAGTTCATGCATGCACCAAAGCAGCCACATTGGAAAGCCGCCAAGCGTATTCTTAGGTATGTAAAGGATATGACAAAGTTTGGCTTATTCTATTCATGTGGTGGTAACTTAAAGGCTATGTCAATGCAGATTGGGGTGGAAACATGGATGAAATATGCTCTACTTCAAGGTATGTTTTTCACATTGGTAGTAGTTGTTTGTTGTGGTCCAATAAGAAGTAGAATACAATAGCTCTATCTACTATAGAAGCTAAGTACAAAGCTTTGGAGAGTGCTGTACAAGAAGCTATTTGGTTGCGATAGTTGCTTGTAGAGATTGGACTTCAACAAGACTCTAGGAATATCAATTTTTGTGATAGCTAGTACAACACGCCCTCGCCCTCTTCTCCATCTGCCAGCCTATCTTCATAGGATCCACTCGCGCGATTGTTGGCTCACCTGCCTTCACCTCCTCTCCTATGCCATCCACTCAAACACGCACTAGCCCCATCCGCTCCTCTCCCATGATCCAGATCATGTCCCTTGTGCATAGCCCAGTCCGTCCAATTGTATCTTCCCCTGTTTTCACCACTGTCGCATCTTCCACGACTCCCACCATCACCACACTTGTCATTGCCACCTCATCCTCCCTCTCTATCTCTATTATCACAGATTTGGGAGAAGTGACAAAATGTCTTGGGCTACAGATAAGAAGAGATTGAATGAGAGGAGTAATGCATCTGAGTCAATCTGAATACGCCAAAAAGGTGATGAAGTAGTACCGAATGTTGGATTGCAAAGAAAAAGCCACACCAATGATAGCTGGAGCCAGATTGACGAAACATGATTGCCCAAACATAGATGAGGAGAGACAGAAGATGAAAGGTATACCATACTAGAACTTGATTGGTAGTCTGATGTACCTTACAATTTGTACCAGACCCAACTTGGCCTTCCCTGTCTACACATTGAGCCAATTCTCCTCCAACCCTGGCATGGCACATTGACAAATGGCAAAAAGAATTCTACAATATCTGAAAGGCACCCCAAATATGAGATTGACCTACAAAGCAGAAAATGAAAAAAAAGGATTGAGCTACAACACTATAGTGATGCAAGTTGGGCAAGCTGCAAAGACGATAGCCAATTTGTGACAGGAGGATGTTCGATAGCGTGCGGTGCAACAATCAGTTGGACATGCAAGAAAAAAACATTAGTGACTCAATCCTCATGTGAAGCTGAATATGTCGCAACTTTGAAAATGGCAAATGAGGAAATATGGTTGCAGATGATGTTGGAGGCAATTGGCATACAACAAGGAGAACCATGCATGATAATGATGGATCCTCAGAGTGCCATATATATATATATATATATATATATATATATATATATATCTCCCAGGAACCAATATTCCATTCGAAGACCAAACACATACCTTTGAAGTACCATCACATTCGAGACCTGATCTCGAAAGGAGAGCTGAATGTCCAATATATAAAATCCGAAGACATGGTTGCAGATTTGCTCACGAAGCAACTTGAAAAACCACTCTTCACAACACAAAGAAAGACAATGGGACTGGACATACACAAAGATTGCAACATTCAAGAGGGAGTGTCTGAAATAATGAACTCTTGTAACCTTTTCGAAGAGATCCTGAAGGTTGAAGACACCTCGAAGGTTGAAGGAACGCACCTCGAAGGTCGAAGATGCCCTGAAGGCTGAAGGTCGAAGATCGAAGATGAAGACGAAGCAAAGATCGAAGATGAAGACGAAGCAAAGATCGAAGGTGAAGACCGAGGGTCGAAGGCCGAAGTTGAAGTGCTCGGTGGTTACCCCTGCAACCAAATGCCCAAGCTACCCAAAGTACTCAAGATGAACTTCAACCAAACCCAAAAGTCAGACAAGTTGAGTTGGCAGCCCGACGAGTGTGGAGTACTGTACTATCACGCTTAGCCGCCAAAGGCAGCATTATCAAAGGGTAGTTAACCAATGATCAACACTAAACCTGTCTTGTAAATTGTTACTAAATTACGATTCAAGCATGAAGCAACCTGCTGAAAAATAGATAAAGAACTTATTCCTATCAGATACTCATAATAGAGAAGTTGTATGAAAAACACTGAGTGTGATGAACAAATCTTATCATATATATAATCGAAAGTCTTTCCCCAGATGGGATAAGTATAGGATAGAATGACAGAGAGAATGGTAGAAATAGAGAGCAGTTCTAGCGTTCTGTTAGCATTATCGGCTTCGCATGAAAGTCTTCCAACGAGCAGAACATAGCGACTTCTGTAAGGGGAGTGATAGGCCGCCAATGTGCATTCCACTATACAAAATGCTCTCAGCTCTTCCATCTTTGATTGTCGTGTTGCTTCTTTCTGATTGAATGCTTCGAAGTCTATGATCTGTAGTCATTTGTCTAGGATCCTGCAAAATTTCACAAGCCTCTCACTGGGAGCAGCAATCAAATCAATGAAACTTCTATAATAAAGAGTAGCAAGAGAGATGATGACCCAAATTCTTACCATCTTTGCAATGGGTGCAAAGCTCTCATCATAGTCAATACCATGTTCTTGTGCATATCCCTTGGCCACCAACCTTCCCTTATGCTTATTGATAGATCCATCTTGGTTAGTTTTCACTTTGAAGATCCATTTGCATCCACTAGCTTTCTTGTCCTTAGGTAACTCCACCAATCTCCATGTTCCATTCTTCATAAGAGCTTGATACTCAAGTTCCATTTCTTGGATCCACTCATGTTTGTTCCTTGCTTCATCTACACATGTAGGTTCATCAAAAGAGGTTAGGAAAGCAAAGTTTGTTCCAGCAACCACTTGCTTACCTTTCTGATCATATGTGAGCCTTGAAGGCATTTGCCTTTCCCTTGATGTTCTCCTTGGATTTTGACTTGATGAAGGTCCTTCATCATCACCATCTAAAGTAGGATACATAATATCATCATCAAGATTGTTAGATCCATCCACATCATCATGACTTGAAGATACTTTTGAAATGTTCTCCTCATAAAAAATGACATCTCTACCAATAATCACCTTATTAGTAGTAGGAAGGCTTTAATCACCTCAGTATATCCAACAAATATACCTTTTCTTGAAGATGGGTCCTCCTTTGTCTATCATCAAGAGTTATATTGACATAGCAAGACTTAGAATTTTCTTCAAACAGGAACCAAAATACACATATAGCTCTTTACTATGGCAACTCATGCATGACCCAGGTTGCCGTTGATGGGATGCGTGTCCCATCGACGAGGCCAACTAGTCCTTATCCACTGATAGGACCCACATTATAATAACACAGTAGTTATACTTTAATTCTAACTCTCTCCCTTAAAGTAAAATCTACTTTTTATATAGTCATATTTTAGTGGATTTCTTTCCTTGCCTAACCTCAATCTAGCATCAAAGAGATGAAGTTAGTTGTCATGCATAGATTCGTTCCCATGAGAGTGATAGTATAGTTCAGATTTCAGCATGAATGGAAGATTCGCATCTAAAACATCCATTAACCCTAAGCATTAACACTACATCCACCAACACTAGATCCACAACAAGATAGCTTACTCTTTCTCTCTCTCCCTTTCTCCCTCATAAAAAGTATAATAACATGCAATCTCAATAACAATCAAATCCAGCAATTAGCAAAACACAAATAAAGCATGAAGTATGGAGGAAAAGTGATAGAGAGCAAGGACATTCATAAATTCATTTCACAAGAGAACCAATCTGCTTTATTGAATTGAAAAAATGAACATGTGTAGAAATTCGAGTTGATCCCTTTTTATAGTAGAGAGGAGGACCTTGGCCTCTGAATCCTATCTGTCCATTTCTGTCTCCCTAATTATTCAAATCTAAAAAAGAGTGGGAACCATCCAAATTGGAGGAAAATCCAACTTTATTCACTAACTTGACATTTAGGCCCCGCGACATTAAAAGTACCACAAAAAGGCCTAAAGTCCTTTTATTGACTTGTAACTAATCAAATAACTATGTGATCATTGGGTTGGACTTACACACGCAGGGTGCCAAATCCCTCTCACTTATTAACTAGGGTTAGGGTTGCCTTGGGATCCGCAAATCCTCCAACAATATCCCCCACCAAAACTGGTGGCGATCCCACGACACCTGCGAGATGCAGTTACTATGGACCTTTATTTGCTTCACGACGAATCCTTATTAAATGATATTGCACCTTCTCCATAAATTCGAGTCGGGCAATGTTAAAATCCAAATTATGCAACAAAAAACAACGATGGACTCCGACAATCCATTTTGAAGTTGGCCAGGACGTAAAGCGAGATTCCCAGGAGCCTCCCATCATTGCTGCGCGAAAATGCAGTCGAGCCACCAACAGCTGATCCTTGATATTCTCTGAGGCCATTGGCTTATTTGGATCGAATGCCAAAGGAGGAAGTCAAGCATCTCATCTCGTTACCACGGATGCCAACAGAGTCAAGTCTTTCGCAAAAAGTGTTGATTGTCTCATTGTTGGATCGGGAGAGTGTATATACTCCCGCTGGTATGCTTGTAATGCCCTGTGAAAATCCACTGATATTTCCCAAGTGTAAGGTTGATAGATGATTGGCCAATTTGGCGTATGAATAGCATTAGGGAAAATATGGGCTCAAAATGGGCCCTTTAAGAAATTTCACTTTAAAGAGAGGTTACGTAGAGAGAGAATGCAAATCGGTAACTTCTGGTTGTCGTTTTCCGAGTTTTCGGCCTTGCCCGACGTTTAACTAGTATGATTAACTTCAGACAATAGTTAGTTTAGCATGAGATGTAGTAACTTCTCTTCATGCTCGTTCCTAAATTCGGGACTAGAGCTTTAAGACTGAAAATATTGGTGTGCTTAATGCAAAAACTGAAGTGGGAGAGGCAAAACTTTTGAAATCACTGTATGCTTATAATGAAATATGAGGCGGGACGATTTTTCAATGTGACATAAACATTACAAAAGTCAGGAATGCTAGATCTATTCATATTGATTTACTGTAGGTAGATTCATTCACATGATTGTAGCTTTAACAATGGCGATGTTCCATTTGCATGTTGCTCTTTCGATGGAATGCACTCCAATTATTAAGAAAAATGCGAAAGTTGTAGAGAATGCTGCAACAATAGTTAGAGAATTGAGAATGAATAATCATATGAATATAGATTTGTGGGTGGATGGATCAATTTATCCTAATGATCCAGCTACCAATTTGTGTCCAGATTTTAAGTCTGTAACTCATCTTCTCAGATATGTATGTGAAGGAAATAGCAGATTACTTGGATATTGTCAAAGGTTGCGAGATATTGGAATGCATAACATATCTTGTCTAAATCAACAATTACAGTTTGCTAATCAACATTGCAACGTGCAAATCAACAATTGCTTCATTATGTGCAACACACTAGTGCTGAAAACAATGCACTCAAGAATGCTATGTCAGAGTTGAATGCTACTGTCACTACTCTTCGAGGATCAAACCAAGAAATGTTAGAATCCATGGAAAAGTTGCGATCCGAGAGTTTAAAAGTTGTTGTTGATCTAAAAGTTATCAATAAGGCAATGATGAAGAGGAAAAGAAAGAGAGTATCGATGAAGAATATTTATGACCTATCTACACATAGCAGCAATCAGAAAAAAAAAATCCGAACATTCAAGTATGTTGTCATCTAAACTGTTTATTTGATTTGTATATGTCATTTAAGTTTGATTTGCACTTGATAACATGGATTGTTTATTTATTAAACATAATTTGAGTTTCATATGTTTGTTGCAGATCATGTTTGGTGGCAAAGAACTATTTAACAGATTGTTCATGCATTGGATCATCTTTAAGTCATGTTTTACCAAGAAAGTCAGTAAAAGAAATGATAAAAAATGTTCGGTTTGAAAAAATGAAAAATAAAATTGTAGAGACTATTTTGATTAAGGTTCAATCATACTTGGATGCGAATGTGATACAAGGTGCATGTGATGTATCTGAAATTAGCAGAAATGCTTATTCTACTTTTTTTAGACTAGTTAAAGAAGCCTTTTCCCAAGTGATGGTGAAGAAAATTAATCTTCCACGTCCATATCGGGTAAGATTAGCAAGAAGTTTTTATAATGACAGAATGTTCAAAGTAGTTGGCCAACCACTTCATATAACTGAATTATACAAATCAGAATATAGTGAGCTCAATTATGACGATTGCAATAATATTTTTCTTGATATTGAAAATGTTCTAAAATATATTATTTGATTCTATAAACTAGACAAACATCAAGTAAATGGAAAGATCATTATTGTAATAAAATTGGATGAATCTGAAATCATCAAGGGTTAGAAGTTGGAATGTGTGAGTGTCACTTTGATGAACAAAATTTTAGATACAGATGATCGAACGTTTAGTGTTCAATCGGAAAATCACATATGGTGGTTGGCGGCATTCCATGTATACATTTCAATTTTAATTTAGAATATCTATAGTAACAATTCATACCTTGCCAGTTTTTATTGACATGTGATGCATTACTTGTTTTTCTACAGGTCTTGAAAGAGGACCATAAAATACTATCATGGATATTTTCAAGAACAAACTATGGCGAGATTATAAAGAGACATTTGGAGGGTGAGAAATTTACAGTCGAAAACCATGGAAGTTTTCAAATTCAATGGCACCTTGCAGGGGATTTGAAAACATTAAAATGTATGTATAATGTCTCTCATGGGGCAACATCAAAGCATCCATGTCTTTATTGCATGAAAGGTTGCTACAATATGAATTTGGGATGATCAACAAATATTGGCCCAACATGAGAAGCTGAAGATCCAAATATGAAAAGTGTTTTGCCAATTCCATTAAAATATGTTCACATATGCACATTGCATGTTGAGGTTCATATTATTGAAAAACTAATTTACCTGCATATTCTACTAGCATGGAATCATAAACCAGAGTTAGTGGCTAAAGCAACAATTAGGAGGTTGGAAATAGTTATGTCAAATGCAGGACTACATAAAGGGAATGTCACAATTGAAAAAAGTGACAGACTCTTAGGGAAAAAAGGAAACGTTCCTAATAAGCCATCAATTGGAGGTGCTAAAGCAAGAAGATTTTTATCCAATCACACATGCAAAGAATCAAGTGTCAGATACAAAATTTGGAGAGAAATTGTTCAAGTCACACGAACATTGGAAGGAAGTAATCGAGTGGAAAAGAGACAAGTGTGGACCAACTTAGACAAACTCATAGGTGTTATCAGGAAAGAAAACCTATCATCAGAAGATATGAGGACTTTGCAGAATCATTGCACCACATTTGTAAAATTTGTACATGATTGTTGGGGAAAAGACAACGTTACTCATTACATGGTGCTAATCTATATCATTATTTGGTACTTTTCTCATTCAGGCTTATATTTTTTTTTAGAGGATGGTTGGGAATGTACAAGGTCCTGAAAATGAACGAAACAAAAATTATCTATATCCATGACTTGAGTACTAATAATCTGAGAAAAATTATCAAGATAAGAAATCAAATTATAACGATTTTCATAAACTAGCTTATCGATATCGAAGGGAGCAAAAAAAATACTAGCAAAATACTCTAATTTGTCAGATGGAATGTCGTTGGCATTAAAAAAATCCATAAGTTTGTCATCTAAGGCCATAGAGGAACTAGCCATATTGAATCTGATATCGGTTCAATGCGACAGATAAATATCGGTAGAAGAATAAAATAAAGTGCGCGCGCTGATCTGATATGGTAAGGCCGAGAATGAAATTTTTTAAAAAGAACTACAGTGGCTGATATCAATTCAGCGCGCCAGAATGAATACGAGCATACATAGCAAGGGTTGGCGCGTGTCGATTCGATATCGAGAGAATGAAGAAAAACAAGAAGGCTAGAGAGTTCAAAATAAAAGACTACGAAATCGAAATAAGGCAAGTGGTGCACATATTTATAGCCAATTCATGTTGATCATAGCCATACATCTGTCAAATAACGAATTGTGATTTACAGCCTATATTTATCCACCAATCAGAATGAGACTAATTTGTACCTAAGCTTAAATACATTGACTAGTCTAGTACTAGATTCAACTAATCATCATTAGCCCTGACCCTAGAATCTGTACCTGCGCCGGAATGCATTAAATAGAAAATCACTAGCCTCCTAGAATAATCATTAAAAAAATTATAAACAATTGATTAATGGATATCATTGAAAAACGTGAACAAGGAGAATTATTACAATCTCTCGTCCTATTTAAGCATCGTAAAGATAATGTTCATTCGGAACATTTTCATAAGTCTTTCATTATGCATTCCAGTAATATTTTTCTGCATATGGGATATTGGATCAGCGCACCTAGCAGACGATGTATTAGCTGCATTTGGACCTCGCGCATCGAATCGCTATTCCAGAAAAAAAAAAATTGTCAAAATTTTCGAAACTCTTGGACCCTATATGCATGATCAAAGCTTGATTTGGAAGACTCTTCATAATGGCCAAAGTTATGCAGAATCTATCGAATCAAGCTCTGATCATTCTTATTGCGTCCAATATCGGATGAGCATGCGAGAATATATACTATGGTTGTCAAATGCTTTATATGCGCATTGATTAGCTATCGGGTGAAAATCTGGTTGTTGGTATTTTCAAAAATTATAATTATTGGATATAAAAAAGGTCTTATATTTAAAGCTTAACGTTGTCAAATTCAGCATTAAATGGTAGAAGTGTGATATTATACTTTTGTAGCATTAATTGTAGATGTGACCATACTTTATTTGAAATTAAATCTGTTTAATTCGATATGGACTAATCATTTGAAGATTGATGGATATACATATTGATTTAATTGACAAGCCTCTGAGTAATCATCATAATATTACGAGCCACCACACTTGCAAACCACCATGTTTGCAATCATTTCTAATTTTTTCTATATATACTGATTGACGATGCTGAAATTTGTTTGCTTATAGTTAATTACATCCATGCGATATCGATTCAGCATGCTTGAAACCAACTTCCTTCAATCTGTTACTACTCACGCGCGCCCATCCGCTACCAGCTTACGTAATTGTTGAGCTCCGGTATCGCTTTGACGCGTCCGACCTAAGGTCTGATCCTGTAATCAATATTATCGCGCGCTGATCCGCTACTACACATTAATGGTGCAGACCAAGCAGACAACACGTGGGCATTCAGGTGGAATACCAATTTCAGGTGCGGGTCAGGGAAATCCACAACCGCCATCTCGTCCACCACCACCTCCTCCTAGGCCAAGGGGCAGAAGAAGAGACCCTCCATAGCTCGAGGATATTCGAAAGCTTCAGAAGATAAATAATCTTCTGATTCCGAAATCTCACATACAGAAGTCCATCAGGCAGGTGACAAAAAGTCTATCTGCAGATGTGAGATGGACGGTAACAGCAATTGAGACGCTGCACACAACATATGAGGATTTTCAGGTGAAATTTTTTTCTGGTACTGTTGTTGCAGCTATCCATGCCAAGAGGGTGACCATCATGCCCAAGGATTTCAACATAGTGTTCAAGCTTCGGGACACATATGACAGATTTGCTGAATACTTTAGACCTGCTCCCTCCTCTCCTCCAAAACAAGATTCAGAGAGGAGAAAATACAAGCAATCTCAACCAACACGGCTTGTTATTCGTATACAAAGTGGGAGTGTTTCAAAGAAGAGGAGGTCTCTTGACCCTCCATCTAAAGCGAGGGATTTTTCCAAGCCAACTCCTCTGAATACTATTCTTTCTTCTATCCATTCTCCTCCTAGTTCTCCTTCTCCTCCTCCTAAGTCTCCTTCTTCTCCTTCCACTCCATCTTTAACTTCTCCTGCTAAATCTTCCTCTCCTAATAAATCTCCACATCCTAAATCTCCTCCTCCTCCTAAACCCATAAATATTAGTTCCCCTCCTCTTGTTGTTGGAAGCGATTTAGATGATTTTGTTAGTATAAAGGTAGAATCAATTTTTAATGACAATTCTTTGTGTGGTTTATCTGTGTTACTTCCGGCACCCCTTGCACTTGCCTTTGTAAATAGTCCTCAATATGTACAGTATGACCAATTGTTAAATACGTATCTTAAAGGTTTAGGTCTTCGATACAGTTTTAGGATGCTGGTCTCCCCCTTTCTAGTTTAGATATTGTTGAATTAGAAAGTAGGGATAAAATGCTAGGGGACAATGTAGGAGGTGGGGCCATTCAGTACTGGATGGAGTTCTTCCAAACCCCATTGTTTATAGATGTTGCATTATTTCCCCTTCAATTCATGGCAGCATTTTATTTTCCTGATTTCAAAAGTCTGCACGATGATATGCTCCAATACGTCAGACTGGGGACTCCAATTCTCGTGCTGCCATACATAACAAAGTAAGCGACTATTTTTCAGATTTTATTTTATTGAATTTTTCATATGAATTTTGATTTCACATTGATTCTCATAAATTTCTTGTTTTATGATTTCAGTGATCATTGGAGCTTATATGTGTTGTCCCTGTACGTCAATGATGAGGGTGTGTGTAATCCAATTTGTTTGAAGATAAACTCTATTACACACACACACACACACACACACACACACACACACACACACACAAAATTGCCAGGACCCATATACGAAAAATACTGGAACTATTTCCAGTACCAAATGTAAAAGCATACTCGAAGCTGAAAATGGTTGATGCAGAGGTATAAATTTTTCAATATCGGTTCGACGCGCCCTTGTAGTTATTGATTGATTTATTTTTCCAACGTGCGTGCTGATCCGATATTCAATCGTAATTTTTGATATCAGATCGATGCGCGCTTGTTTCCATTGTAGAATTTATTCTTACATCCTGCGCGTTGATCCGATATCTCATAATGTTCAAATTTGGATTCTACAGTCCTCTCAGCAGGTTGATTCTGTTAGTTGTGGCTGGTATACTGTATGCAATGCCAAACACTTTTTTAATTGGCTTGCATTACAAGATGGACTTCCAAATATGGAAGAGGTAATATTTGATTAATTACTTTTGATTGTGTTTTTATTTTTTTCATATACAAACTCCTATTAACTAATCCTTGATTAATGACATTTAACTATGTTTATGTTTTTTTTTTCAGTTTAAATGCCCGAAGGTCTCCCCAATGGAGATAATGCACTTCAGACAGGAGACCATAAAGATTGTAATCGAAAATTCATATCCAATTGCAGTGGTCGAGTGTTCTCCACCCAAGCTACTTCCAACTGGAGAAATGGATTTAGAGATCATAGATAGTTGATTCTGTTTAAATATTCATCTCACTTTATGTGTATGAGACACATGTACAATTTTTTTTAATAGAAATATACTTACAGTTTTTCTATGGTTGTTCTTACATGTTTTTTTTCCTCTTATCAATTCAAGTTATGATTCATTCATCTTCAATTTCTACTATTTTTTGACATGTTTGTGTTTTATAGCCTTGGTCTGCCTTGCCTTTACCATGGTATTTTTTTTGGATAAGTTCAGAATGATGATCTGATCGAACCTTTGCCACAACCAATCCAAACATGCGACATTAGTTCACTTAGATTTGTCGCAGCAAAGCTTTGATCAGATCATCATCTGAACATATCCAAATATGCCAAGACAAGGACAATACAGACCAAGGCAATGAAGACCAAAAATACAACCGATATATACGAGACTTCAACAAGGGCAAGTGTTCAACTGGAGTTCAAGTGACTGAAGATCTCCCCAATGGAGATAGTGCATTTCCTGCAGGAGACAATGAATCTTGCTATCGAAAACTCATATTATCCAGTTGCAATTACATTGTGTTTTGCACTATGGAAATGGAGATCATAGAAATGAATGAGTCTCATAGAAAAAATGGTTCATATATATTCTTAAATGATGTATACAAAAAATTGTATTACATAATACAAAATTCCATAGTTCATAATCTATGAATCTTGAATTTCGATGGAAGTTCCAATGTCTTTGCATTTTATATTCTCTTCCTGCCTTACTCTTACCTGCACAAGAAAAATTGTTTAGTTATATATTTTATGAAACTGATTCACTTAGAAATAGAAAAACATGAATATTTTTATATGACATAACGTACCTTTACACCATTCAATCGAAATTGATAGTACTGAGGTAGATCGAATTGCAACATGTCTAGTTCTAATCGAATGTGATTGAGACACCAATCTTCCTCGACTTCAACCATTGCAAGAATGTTGTCATTTCTTTGCACTGTTATCTGAAGTTACTCTTGAGGGTTTATACCAAAATCTTGATCAAGTGGCTTCCAAACATTTTTGCATTTAATCCATCTTCTATAATACAATAGCAAAGTGAGCATTTGCTTTTCGATGTGATATCTAAATGTCATGGATGAGTAACATACTCTGCACTCAACTTGCTGATTTTGTTTTGTATCCCAACCATCATCCAACAACTCGGCGATTATATCAGCACTCAAGTCCTTACAAATAAACATTGTTTTCGTTCTTCGAACATTGCATTTGGAAAAAAAATTAACAAAAATTGTAAAAGATAGATACCAACTTAATCTATTATTCTTTGATCCAGTGCTGCATTTTAATATACTTTGAATATCAATATATAGCCTAGATCAAAAATTTTCTGAAATTGCTGCATCAGGAGAAATCCATTTCTCACTCGAAAAATTTGGTAGAGGATATGGCTCTAATCTATCAAAACCTAAAAATAGAAATGGTGAAGGTTCCCTAGGCGAAGATTGGCTCGGTGAAGATTCATTAGTGTTATTTTTAGAAGAAAAAAAAAACTCTCTGATCACGTTTTTCTGACAATTTCTATGAAAATAACCTTCGTCGAACTCTCAGATTCAAAATCTGACACAGATAAAGTTGGGGTAAACCCGACGAAGGTTTCTGGCACACAAAGACACAGTTTATGTAGTTTAAGGAGGATAAAAATCAAGATTTTCTATGATTTGGATAGGAAGAATGTTTGCCGAATTAAAAAAATAGTATTCTACTATAAATAGAATATTTTAAAATTGGCGAAGAATCAAGAGTAATACTAGTATTTTTGCAAAAAGAAGATTTTTTTGACAAAAATATGACAATATGACAGCTGATCTTCTGAGAAAACCTTCTATTTCTGATACTGTTCTTCAACGACCTGGCAATAGATAGATTTGAATCACAACTATGCACAGTGAATCGAGCGAAGGTTCTTTTTTGTATTTTTAGAGTTTTGGTGATTTTTTGGTGTTTTTTGATGGTTTTTTTGATGTTTTTGGAAATCTGCTGGGAAGGATTGTTCGCCCTTCAAACTGAAGGTTTTGTGATCAAAACCGAAGGTGTCTGCAACTCGGCGAAGGTTTCCTGAAAGAGGGCAAAAAGTTATCAGCTCTGATGACGATTTTTGTCTCCTTCTGAACAAAATCTGACAAATTTGATCAATTTTTGTTGTTTTATCTGATATCTCAGATCCAAATGGATCTTAAGATTGGTGATCTGAATAGCTTTCTTTGTTCCACTTGCAAACTGAAAAATTGGCGTAGCTCCATGGATTCGTTCCCATGAGAGCGATAGTATAGTTTAGATTTCAACATGAATGGAAGATTGACATCTAACTCTAACATCCATTAACTCTAAGCATTAACACTACATCCACTAACACTAGATCCACAACAAGATAGCTTACTCTTTCTCTCTCTCCCTTTCTCCCTCATAAAAAGTGTAATAATATGCAATCCCAATAACACTCAAATCCAACATTAGCAAAACACAAATAAAGCATGATAGATGGAGGAAAAGTGATAGAGAGCAAGGACATTCATAAATCCATTTCACAAGAGAACCAATCTGCTTTATTGAATTGAAGAAATGAACATGTATAGAAACTCGAGTTGGTCCCTTTTTATAGTAGAGAGGAGGACCCTGGCCTCTGAATCCTATTGGTCCATTTTTGCCTCCCTAATTATTCAAATTAAAAAAAGAGTGGAAACCATCCAAATTGGAGGGAAACCCAACTTAATTCACTAACTTGACATTTAGGCCCTACGACATTAAAAGTCCCGCAAAAAGGCCTAAAGTCCTTTTATTGACTTGTAACTAATCAAATAACTATGTGATCATCGGGCTGGACTCACACACGTAGGGTGCCAAATCCCTCTCACTTATTAACTAGGGTTAGGGTTGTCTTGGGATCCACAAACCCTCCAACACATATACATAGCATCAAAGTTAACAAACTTTAAGTATAGAAAGCTTTGATCTAAACTTATCAAACTTTTCTCTAATGAGTGGCTTAGTGAAAATGTCAGCTAGTTGTTCGTGCATACTACAATGAACAACATGAATTTCACAACTCAGTAGCCTCTCACGTATAAAGTGATACTGACCTCAATGTATTTGGTTCTCACATGGAACACTAGAGTCTTTGCTAACTAAATGCCACTCTGACTATCGCTATGTATAGTCATGGGATTTTCCTCTTTCATGCCAACTTCATCCAAGATTTGCCTCAACCATATAGCTTCTTGTGCTGCACTTCACATTGTCTTATACTCTGCTTCTGTTGTGGATAGAGCAATTGTACTTGTTTCTTACTAGACCAGGAAAAGCAACTGCCACAAAGCTGGAATACATATGCTGTGGTGGATCTACGATCATCATAGTCACCTCTCCAATCCACATTCACATAGCCACACAACGCAGGTAAACCCTCATGCATCCTGTACACCAAGCTATAATCAAAACTGCCTTTCACATAGCACAAAATGCGTTTGGCTGCCTTCCAATGTGTTTCTGTAGGTGCTGCCATAAATTGACTTACAATACCAATAGCATAGCATATATCTAGTCTAGTTGTGGTAAGATAATTCAAGCTCCCTACTAACTGCCTATACAGCGTAGTATCAAATGGCTATGATTCGTCAAGCTTAGAAAGCTTTTTACTTGGCTCAATAGGAGTGTTCACTGGCTTGCAATCCTGCAACCTGAACCTCTGCAACAACTCTCTGACATACTTCACCTGTGTTAGACCCACTTCATGTTCTTTTTATCATGTTTTCACTTCAAGGCAATAATGCATTAGGTTGAGATCTGTCATCTCAAATTGTTCCATGAGGTCTTTCTTGATCATATCTATCATCTCTTGATTATTTCTCATGATAATGAAGTCATCAACATAAAGAGCAATCAAAGCAACTATACCATCAAAGCACAAGACATAAAGATTTGGATCAGAACGTGTTCTCACCATCCCCTTAGAATGAAAGTAGGCATCAATCCTACTATACCATGCACGTGGTGTCTGTTTAAGACCATAAAGTATTTTCTTCAAGTGACATATTTTATTCCCCTATCCTTCGCTACAAAGCCTTCAGGTTGATCCATGAACACCTCTTCTTCTAGCTTACCATTTAGATAAGCAGATTATACATCCATCTGATACAAAGGCCAACCAAAATGTGAAGCTAAAGCAACAAGTAGACATAGAGTATTTCACTTACATATTGGAGCAAAGGTCTCCTCATAGTCGATCCCTTTACTTTGTGCATACCCTTTGATCACTAATCTTGCTTTGTGCTTTGCTATACTTCCATCTTCATGGTACTTATTCTTGTATATCCATTTACAACCAATGGGTTTCTTACCAATTGGTGGTTCCACTAAGTCCCATGTGATATGCTTAGCGATTGACTCCATCTCCTCTTCCATGGCCTTGACCCAAATGTCATCATCCTTCGCTTCAACATAAGTCAAAGGTTCTTTGCTTTGAATAATGCTAGATAAGAGAGCATAATTTGCTTCATACCTTTCAGGTTGTGTCTTCTCTCTTGTTGATCTTCATAGCTCTCCCTGGCTAGATGATCTGGGAAAGTCATCCATGTCGCGGCTCTCCATCAATCTCTCAAACCACTTAGGGAACTTCATGTCAGGTGATCGGCTTCCTGATGAAAATGTATCCCATGGTACATCTTTCTCCTTGCATTTGTTCTTGCAACTTCAATCCTTTTTCCACCAAAAGATTTATCTCTACCTCTCCAACCTGTCTCTTGAGGTTGAGTAGTAGTATCATGAGGTGTATTCTCATGTCCATGACTAGGAAAGTCAATAAATGGATCATCATCAAGAGAAATCCTCACTGTACCATCTTTATGAGCTTGCATATATTGTCTTTTGGTCCCACATTGATCACAAAGATCATTGAAGTCAGTAGACTTGTACTCACGTCCACTATTTAATCTTAAAACTTTGATCTTTCTACCTGTTTGATTTTTGACCAATGCTTTGAAGCTCTTGAAAGTGGCAAAAGCATCTGATTTCTTCTTTAAGAAGTAAATCCACGTCTTACATGACATATCATCTATGAAGGTCATAAAATTAAAAGCTCCACCCATGGACATAGTCCTCACTATCACTAATGTTCTGTTCGATACTGATAGGCGTAGTCATGCTTGAGAAAAGAGTGAGATAGCTTATTCTATTGCGCATGAACATTTTTTATTCGAGTTCGTTTCTTTTTTAAGTTTTGAGTTCGTTTCTTTTCGTGTTTGTTCCTTTTTCGAGTTATCTTTTTTTCACCCCTCTTTCCAACATGATATCGGAGCTAATTTCTGTAGCTTGATAAGCTTCCATAGAAACAAGACTCTACTAGTCGACAGAGTTATTGTCTTCTTGTTCTGTAATTTAGCACCATATTTTCATACTTAAGTCACTGATAGTTATTCCTATCACCTAGACTAATCTTCCACATGGATTTCCAAGGGAAAGCCAATCCTATCATGGAAAAGCTTGATGGAGCCAATTACCATCTGTGAAAATTTAAGATGAGAACAATGCTAATGGCTAAGGAGTTGTATGACGTTGTTACAGGTGCAAAAGGAAAACCCGAAGCTGACGACACAACAATCTCCAAATGGAAGCTGAAGGATGGCAAAGCATTTCCGCTGATCATCCTCAACATTTCAGATACTCAGATCGGCCATGTGTCTGAAGCCTAGACATCCAAAGAAGTCTGGGACATCTTGAGCATGTTATATGAAGTGCGAGATATACCTTCCAAGCTACATCTCATGAAGAAATTTTACTCTCTCAAAATGGCAAATGGTGATTCCATGTAGAATCACATCAACCAGTCCAAAAACCTGCTGAAGCAAATGGCCGCTATCGGATCTGTCATAGACAATCAGACACAGCAGTGACACAATTGCTTACAAGCTTGCCAAGACCATACGATAGCTGGGTGATGATCATCACGACACATCCAAAATTGACTATTTCAAGAGTCATTACAATGTTGTTGCAGGAAGACACATAGCAGAATGAAGCCTCCAGTTCCTCAGATGATTCTCATGCTTTGTACACCAACAAGAGCAGGACTAAGCAGAAGAAGAAGAAAGGCCCGAAGCAATTAAAGCAAGACCAGAAACCAGCATAGCACAAAGAACAGTCGAATCCATAGACAAAGAAGGTGCTGTTCTATAGATACTGCAAGAGAAACAACCACGAGATTCAAGACTGCTGGATACTACAAGCAAAGAACAACAATAAGGGACAGTCGAATCAAGTGGCCAATGTAGCTACAGAAGCTCCACAGCCCATTCAAGAAGCGGATCATGATGCCTTCATGACTAGCCATCACGGAGCATCCAACAACAGTTCTTGGTTTATGGATTCCGGTGCCACTCAGCATATGACCAGTCTCATTAGCTATTTTGAGTCCTATACACCCTATAGTACCAACAAATACGTTCACCTTGGCAATAATAGCACACAAGATATTATTGGCTATTTTGAGTCCTATACACCCTACAGTACCAACAAATATGTTCACCTTGACAATAATAGCACACAAGATATTAAAGGTGAAGGTACTGTGAGATTGAGCTTTGCAAATGATCAATCTAATCTACTTTCTAAAGTCCTATATGTACCCAATTTATCTATGAATCTCATCTCTGTAAGCAAAGTCACAAATCTAGGACATAAAATAGAATTCGAATGTGATCAGTGCATAGTAGTTGATAGGACAAGCAAGATCCTAGCACTCAAAAAAAGGCATGGATACTTGTATAGATTAAGTCATTGCTTTTCTGCCTCTAGTCAGGCACTCAGTACTTCTATTCAAGCAAATAAAACTTTACTTTGGCATTACAGACTTGGTCACTTGAATCATGTTGTTGTACAACAAATGTCTAAACATTCTATTGTTCTTGATCTAGACTATCCTAGTAATAAAGTCGAGTTACATGTCTGTCAAGACTGTTTAGTTGGTAAACAGACTAGGAAACCATTTAGATCAAGCCATCAGCATACTACTAGAGGATTGTTAAATGTTGTGCATTCAGACATTTGTGACCCGATGAAGAATCCTTCTCTTAAGGATGCAAAGTATTTTATAACTTTTATTGATGAATTCTCCAGAAGGACTATGGTGTACTTTATCAAGAAGAAATCAGAAGCTTTCAATTGCTTCAGGATCTTCAAGGAGCGTGCAGAAAAAGAGACTGGAAGGACGATCAAGGCCCTAAGGTCTGACAATGGTGGAGAGTACATCTCTACTAAATGTAAGAAGTACTGTCAGAGCCAAGGCATTGAGCAGCAATTCATCACTCCTTACAGTCCTCAGTCAAATGGCTTAGTCGAGAGGAAGAACCGTACTCTGGTTGAATTAGCCAAATGTATGCTAGCGCATGCATCGTTGTCCAAGAGCTTTTGGGCCAAAGCTGTCTCCACTATAACTTACGTCCAGAACAGATGTTCGACCAAGGCCCTCTCAGGCAAAATATCCCATGAGGTGTGGACAGGCTCTAAGTCTTCTGTGAAGAACCTACAAGTGTTTGGATTCGTTGTCTACGCGCAGATCCCGAAAGACACGAGGAAGAAATTCGACTTCCAAGGTCTCAAGGCCATCCTGATTGGGTATACTTCATCTGATAACACATACAAGCTATATGGTCCCGATACCCAACAAATCTTGTACAGTCGAGATATAGTATTTATCGAGGATCAATTCCTCAACATCAAAGGCAAAGATATTGTTCCAGAAAAACCTTTATCATTTGTCACTGACATGACTATCCGAGCTTCAGGCTCAAGCTTGTCCATTGTCAATCCACTATTTGATAGCGAATCAGAAGACGTTGCTGCTACCTAGCAACAACTCCTAGGAGTGGTTCATCAGTCGATTCCTCCTAGAAGATCAAGCCGAGTGTGCACACAGCCCACAAAGTATACTCCTGAGTCTACATGTCTCTTGATATAGGAACTAACAATAGTCGAAAATGCACCTAGCCAACCAGACTCTAATCTATGAAGAGAAGCCATGGATAGAGAGTATTCATCTCTGATCAAGAACCAGATGTGGTCATTAGTCAAAGCTTCTATTGGCTGCAATATCATTGATTGCAAATGGATCTTTAAGATCAAGTACAATGCCAATGGAGCAATTGATCGAAGGAAGACAAGACTGGTAGCAAGAGGATTCACTCAGATCCCCAACGTTGACTATAATGAGACTTTCAGTCCAATAGTCAAGCATTCATCAATCTGAGCCCTCCTATCATATGTTGTAGCTGTCGACCTTGAAATGCATCAACTTGAGGTGCAAACAACTTATCTGAATGGAGTTATACAAGAAGACATCTACATGATCCAGCCCAAAGGATACGTTCTGGAAGGTATGAAGAATCATCTCTGTGAACTCCATAAGATACTTTATAGCTTGAAACAGTCTATCAGAGCTTGGTTTCAGAGGATCAACACATTCCTCATTGAACAAGGTTACCAACCAAGCACTATTGATTGCAAAGTCTATTTTAAGTCGGTGCAACAATCCTTCATTATCATCACGTTATATGTGGATGATACATTGCTTTTCAACAATAATACCAATTTGGTCAAGGATTCTAAACAAATGTTGTTTTATTAGTTTGACATGACTGACCTGGGTGAAGCTCACTTATGTCTGGGCATTCAAATCCTTAGAGACAGAGCGAGACGACTGATTTATATCACTCACCAAAGGTATCTTCACAATATTCTTGACAGATACAATCTAATGAGCTATAAGTTGGCTCACTCACCAATGGATCCAGGCCTGCGTTTGTCAAAGGACCAATGTCCATAGACCAAGCAGGAAGAGGAGTAGATGAGAGAGTATCCTTATCGATTGATACTTGGATCTCTCATGTATGCATTGGTCTCTACAAGACCTGACAACTCTTTTGCAGTAAGCTCACTCAGTCAATATATGGCTAATCCTGGCATTACCCATTGAAAGGATCTCATAAGAGTCATGAGGTATATTCGAGCTACCATGGATCAGTGCATCTGCTATGGAGAAGTCAGCAATGACAATCTTCATCAACTCAATGGATATTCTGATGCAAGCTGGGGAGGAGATGTAGACAATCGTAAGTCCACATTTGGATTTACATTCTTCTTCAACGGCGATCCTATCTCATGGAACAATCATAAGCAAACCTCTATCGCTCTTTCATCTACAGAAGCAGAATACTATTAAAGAAGCATTTTGGTTGAGAAATTACTGTCAGACATTAGTTTGTATCAGTATAGCCCATCAGTTATATTTTGTGATAATCAGAGTGCTATTGCCTTATCGGCCAACCCTAGATTTCACTCTAGGAGTAAGCACATTGTAATCCGATATCACTATATTACGGACAAGGTTCTCAACAAGGAGGTAAGCTTAACATACTGTAGAATGCAGGACATGGTTGCAGATATATTCACAAAGGCATTAAGTGTTAATGCACACAACAAGTTTTGTGCATTGCTTAGTCTGAAGATCAAGGCATTCACTAATCCAGATTAAGGGGGGGTGTTGGATTTATCTCCTTTACTCTCCTAAATCCTATGTTAATCTGCCTCCATTCATGCTGTTGTATTTTACTTGTGTTGTCACGTAGTCTGCATATTTACATGAAAAATAAGACAAGCGAAAAATGCGACTGTCTGCATTTTCGCTTGGGGATTTCCACAGGTGGCGAAAAAGACGACACTGTGTTTTTACACCTGTTTTTCACATTTTTAGCAACGTTAATTTTAGCAAAGGCTGACGTCGCGGCCTCCTCACGCTCATCCCATGCACTGTGCAATCAGATTTGACAACGACAGCAGCCACCCATGATCTTCCATAGACAACATAGCCACTTTCATACCTTCTTCATCTGCACACCTGTTAAAATTATGTATATATCGAATACAATCTGCGTATTCATATAACGGCATAAGAACGACATCAGAATAGAACAGAAGAGAGAACAAAATATCACTGATAATTAGAGATAGACATCATAGATGCTTTTGCACATTAATTTTTTTCTTCTAGATGTATTGTCAGTAATAGGTTCATCACCAGTAAGTGAAGCATGCGGTTACGTCCGCTATTGTTTTGTGCTCACCTGCATTATTGACCTGTATATTTCATTATACTTAATCTGATTACAGCTCTGTTTGTTCTGCGTTCAGACTTTTGTCTGTCTTCTTTTCGCGAATTATTATTAGTCTAGATTTTTGTGACTTATATCTAGTCTTGCTTTTCACGACTAATTCGTGACTGATTATTAGTCTAGCTCTTCGCGACTAATAATTTGTCTAGCTGTTTGCGACAAATTATCTGTCTAATATTTGGACACTTAATGTTTGGCTATGTAATCAGATCGAACATGATTTCTATCACTAATGTTTTGTTCGAGATGTGAAAAATTGCCTACATTGGCAAATCTAGCCATGTAGAATATTGTACATTTTGTCAATATTGTTTCTTGGTTACTTGAATGGCCAAAGTGCCACTTGTACATACACACCTAAAGTAGGTTACCACGAGTCAAGAGGAGTGGTTGTGTCTATTTGGTAGTGATTCCTACTTTGTAGGATCTAGACCATGATTTATGATGAAATTTGTACCTACCATGCACCTACCAAGCATGACTCTTGGATCTAGGCTAGGGTTTTCACATTAGGGCAAGAAAGTGGAGTCTACTTCCTTATTACATGCTGGATTTTCACCTAACTTTGCAAAGGAAGTGTGTTTTACTATGTATTTCCATTCTCCATAGTGTGAAGATAGAAACTTTTTGGAGCCTCAAGGAGAAACTCGAGTTTCCTCTCATTGTATGGTGATTACTCTATTTTTCCAATGAAACCCAGCTTTGGCACTTTGTAAACACTGTCTACAGGCCGTACTACAGCCTTATTTCCACACGTGTGGAGTTGGATTAGACTATTTGATCAATGCTTTGATTGTCTCTACTTGTTTCCTATCAAGCTGCTAAACTAGATCTTGTTTTCTGATGACTAGTTTCTGATAGATTGTTTAACAAGCATACAATCACCTTGTGGATCATTCAAAGATCCATTTATGGTCCTTAGTATTGTACTTTTCACACGAGACTGATAGGCATAGTCATGCTTGAGAAAAGAGTGAGATAGCTTATTCCACTGCGCACAAACATTTTTCATTTGAGTTCGTTTCTTTTTCGAGTTTCGAGTTGTTCGTTTCTTTTTTTAGTCATCTTTCTTTCACCTCTCTTTCCAACAATGTCTGCGACCTCTCTCCTCTTTCCTTCCTTCTTCACAAGTTTTTGGCTATGGTGAAGGGTTTTAAGTTGTCACCAAACAATCAAACCAGCGCTTTCTCCGGCACGTGGCTAGCCACGGCCTTCTGATAGTACGTTAGCAATACCAAGATGCCCATCTATGCCATTTCACATATTCAAAAAAGGTCTTCTAAGAAGTAAAATTCACCCTTTTCTATCTCCAAACCCCAGTCTTGTGAGAAAAGAGCATACTTGGGCTTCACTCAGTCTTACACTGAGCTTCAGCTTGCAGTTGCACACCTCTCTGAGGTCGCCCTACAACAGGCAATCCACTGTTTCAAACCGTTCTTCAATCGATGTTCAATTGAATACACACCAAACCGAAACCCCAAGCAGCTTTTTTTCGGAATTTTCAGAATTCCGTCTCTTCGCTCTTTAGATTCAACTGACAAGTCCTGTCTCTGAATCCTCACACAGTCTCAAGATAAACAAGCTTCTGTATGCTAGAAACTATGTACTAGTGCTTTTCTCTTCGTCTTCAACCCGTCGTAAACCCCGAACTCTCAGAAGACTTCTCTTCTCTCGAATCTCTCTTCAACGGCGACGTTGTACTGTGTACACTCCCTGTATGGCTCTGATACCAACTTAGAATTTGCTTCGAACAGGAACACAGATCATGCTACACAATAACATAGATAGAAAGCACTCTACACTCCAAGCTCACATAGCAACTGTATTTCTCAAAAACAAAATACATTGTACATATAGTTCTTTACTATGGCAATCCATGCATGATCCAGGTTGCCATTGACGGGACGCATGTCCCATCGACTCGCCTTGCGGTGAGGCCAACTAGTCCTTATCCACTAATAGGACCCACAATACGGTAACACAATAGTTCTACTTTAATTCTAACTGCAAGTGCATCCAAAAGTTCTAAAAAACTTGACACTCGACCTCCTCCTCAAAAGGTGTCCTTCCATCCAATATAGCACTCGACCACCTATTGCATAAAAAGTTAGCACAACACAAAGCTTGATCCCAAAATGATTTTGGAAGATTAGCTCCTAACCTCATGGCTTTGGCACTTTTACATAACCTTCTATTCTTTCTCTAACTTTGACTCGAAAAATTGGAAGTCGAAAAAATTTGTAACTTGAAAAATTGGATGGGCGAAAAATGAATGTTCAAAAAAAGGGATGTTTGAGAAATGAAGTCGGGGTCGGAAAATGGAAGTGGATCGGAAAGAAGAAAAAGAAAGAAAAATGTAGACTAGGTCAAAAAATTTGTGAAGGGTCAAAAAATGGATGGTATCGAAAATTTTAATGAAGTATCAAAAAATTAATGAAGGCTCAAAAAAATAGTGAGGTATCAAAAATTAACAAGTATCGAAAAAAAATCAGCGAAGGCTCGAAAAATTAATGAGGTATCAAAACTAAGATGTATCGAAAAAATTAGCGAAGTCTTGAAAAATTAAGAAAGTATCGAAAAAATTAGTGAAGACTTGAAAAATTAATGAAGTATCTAAAAAAATTAGTGAAGGCTCAAAAAATAACGAAGTATCAGAAAATGATTTTTGGACTTGGTCGAGATTTCGAATTGGCGGACCCGGTCGAGATTTGGGAGATTTTCGACTCGGTCAAGATTTGAATCAATCTGACTTGGTCGAGATGGCAATGTAATGACTTGGATGAGAACTAAATGATTGATTCGGTCGAGATTGAAAATGCACATGCGTTAGAGATTTCACTAGGCTATCTAGTTGAGATTTTTTGAAGTCTAGATCTGGTCGTGATGTGATGACTCTGATCCGGTCGAGATTTTATGTAAGGCGATCCAGTCGAGTTTGGAGTGGTCTGGATCCGGTTGAGATTTGATCTTATATGGTTCGTCGGGCGAGATGTTCCTGCAGACTCGTCGGTGGAGATTGCAATTAGACTCGTTGGTCAAAATTTCAATCAGACCCATCAGTCAAGATTTTAATCAGACCTGTCGGTCAAGATTTTAATCAGACTCGTCGGTCGAGACTTCAAGCAAACTAGTCGATTGAGATTGCAAGCAAACCCGTCGGTTGAGACATCAATCAGACTCATCGGTCGAGACTTCAAGCAAACATGTCGGTTGAGATTGCAAGCAAACCCGTCGGTCGAGACTTCAATCAAACTCGTTGGTTGAGACTGCAATCAGACTCATTGGTCAAGACTTCAATCAGACTCATCGGTCGAGACTTCAAGAAAAGTGTTCATTGGAGACTCTGAGAAAAGTGTTCGGTCGAGACTGTGAGAAATTGCTTGATCTAGACTCGGTCGACAGGTTTTGCGAATCGGTCGAGAGGTGAGCGTTTGGCAACTCGGTCGAGTTTTTGAAATTTGATTCGGTTGAGATTTGATGAAGCTGTGACTCGGTTGAGATTTTAATATCCGAGTCGGTTGAGATTTGAAAATCTGATTCAATCAAGATTGTGAGAAAATCCTATGGTCGAGATTTTTTATTATATTTTGACTCGATTGAGATACAAAGTTGAGGAGCCAGTTGAGATACTAAGTGTCTTTGCGATCAAGATTTGAGAGTCTTCTGGCTTGGTCGAGATCTGAGAGCCTTCTGGATTGGTCGAGATCTGAGCACCTGCTAGCGCGGTCGAGATCAAAAGGGAAAGGAGTGTGAAAGTCTGTCTGGGAGGATCTATCAGGGAGAGGAGGCTTTAGACAGGTGCTCGTGTGGTTGTGAAGATATCGATGAAAGAAGACGGGGCTTCTACAGATGTGTGAGGGATGAAGGCAAGGGATGAAGGTACGGCATTGGTTGCAGGAGGTATGCGTGGGTAGTGTGTGGAGTATGTTGCAAGGTGTGTGTTTCACAAGTCTGAAGGAGGTATAGGCCGTGAGGGTGCTGGTTGGAGGTTTGAAGAAGGAAGTGTGGATGCTTGCTTCAACAAATGATCATAAGACTAGTGAGAATTTTGGTAGCACTTATGTGGATGGTCAAGAACGGGGCTGACAGTATGTTTCAGATGTACAGATGTGGCTCGTGTGTTATGGATCTGATTTGGATATCATTACAACTGGTATAGTTTGATGATGTGTGGAGTGCAAGCAGCAATGTGCGCCAAATGTTTACTGATTCTCTGCTCCAAAATATTAGTTGCTAATTTGTTTACTTCTGATGTTTTCAAGAATGTTATGCATGTTATCAGACTTCTTGGGCATTTTCTGGATGTTTTCTTGTTATTATATTGCCCAAAACTAGGCAGAATGGACTGATGAACGTTGTAGTATTGTCATGCCTGTCATAGGACACTCAAATTGGTCACTCTTGCACTAGAGCACATGCATAAACGACCACAATCAGTCAATCATGCATGCCAAGACATTCAACCATCTAATCAGCATGCAAAACGGTTGAACAATGATTGAAATCCTACTCTAATGCTGCAAAAACGAGTTTGAAATCAGATCTTAAACATGCTACACTTGCATTAATCCACAAAACAAGAAACAAGAAACTAATCTACAGCATTTTAGAAGTCCAAGAATCAAGAAACCAACTAGTGTTTTGATTATTGGACATCCCAAGAACATCAAGAATAGGGTTGTAAGGGGATATGCAAGAATTACATCACAACCCCAGCCTATTTAGTCTACCTGAATGCTGGTTCCTACATTAATCCACAATCAAGAAATGAAATCTAATCCACTCTAGGAGAGCAGGAAAACTAATCTACTCTACTATCCACAACCATACACAAAGGATGGAAGGGCAAGATCATACATGCATCACTTAAGAAACAAGCATGATCAAGGAGCTCAATGGATGCACCAAACTCGTGGAGGCTCTTCTCAATTGGACATGGAGTGGGTATGTTACACAAAAAAACTCATCTTCTCAAAGAGGGTGTCTCTTAAATAGGCAAGAGAGCTCCTTAGGTGGCATCCTAGTGGCATTTTCACATTACACAAATTACAAGTGGAATAATGCTCTCCACTAGAGGTCACAATCAAAAGGTGGCTCATTGTTGTAAAGCTGACTCGGGTGCACCCAACGTGTTTTGTAAGACTCTAAGGGATGACGCTCCCTAAGGTCCTAGAGCAAGTTAGAATGTCAAGGACTGAGCCTCCGACCTGTGGTGAGCTAGTCAAGTAGTCACAAGTCATGAGCTAGCTCTGGAGCTCGAGTCATGGCCTAGTTAGGAAGCAAGTTGATTCTGCCGTCGGGATGGCTCCGGGACCCATGTCCGGGAGCCAGACTGATTTTGCCAGGCTTAATCAGCAAAATAAAAATTAAGTCCTAAAAGGCGTGCTTTACCAGAAACTATATTCCAGGATAGAGGGGGTGCGCCGAATCACACTAGAACTATAGGGGGAGTCCGGTAGACAGAAACTTGGGCAGCTCAACTGGCGCCAAGAATCCAGTCGTCAGGTCCTCAACTCTCTCTACCAGCACGAGCCAGGCACAATGCCCAGCACATGTTGGTGGGCCCGAGACCAGTTAGTCTATGTATAAATGTAACCTCTTCCAAATTTAATAAAGTTGATCCTTGGGGATGATTACCATTTCAGTTTTGCCTCTAGGACTGGTCTAAGTGGAAGGACCCTTACTGCAACCTTTTTATATCGTCGGCGCATAAGGGTCCACGTCACCTACGTGGGGCTCGTCGCTATGCCTTTTGGGCAGTTTGGCGACCACTATGACTTGGGTGTCATGTGTGGCTTGTCTATGCTTTGGTTACCTTTTGGGGACGGATTCTGAGTTGGCTTTGGGTTGGTTGGGATTCCAATTTTCTTAAGTCTGAATAATTAAGCTTATTACGTTTCTAAGTTGGCTTT